>JAYESA010000007.1:37254163-37391663 GCA_036927795.1 Iris macrosiphon
AAGGGTGAGGATGCACCCATTGAATGTATGGCCAAGATTAGACATGGAGGAATTCCTCATGTGGGGATGAGGGTGGTTGACTAGTCAAATATTAGGGCTCCTCCATTGGTTTGAACCAATGGGGTGTTGACACTTAATACAAATTTACAATTTAGCCCCCTTAAATTTGGGTATTTGTACGGACACATAAAATAATAAAAATTTGGCGGGCGATTCGGTGTTTGGCGTTTTGTAGAGTGAGGGGGTGTTGTGTGCTTGGTATGGGCTCAATTAATAGGGTACTGGGATTAAATCGGGATTTATGGAATCAGTCAAAATAGTATCCTCAATTTAATTAAAAATAAATGCAAGCTGTGTTCTAAAATTAATTAGGAGTACATGGGGCCAAAATTAGGTCGGGTCATCAATATCATTAATGAAAAAGACTCAGAACAGAATATTACCCTAATTTGGGTCACACAAAAAATGGGTCAAGATTGTCTCCAATTAGAATGGAACGCACAACGATACAAAATTGGAATTCATTTAGAATTTAAATAAACGTCCGTGACGATTATTGTGCGGCTAAAATGAAGCACAAGAGAGCATAATTATGAATTACAAAAATGGCAGAAAGGAAGGCAGGCATGTCCAGGGCAAGGTTGTGAAATTTGTTGGAAGGCAAAAGCTAGGGTAGCGCACCAAATGTCGAAGCAACGGCAAGGTGCATCGATTAAATAAATCACGATAATTAATTACGGCCTCCAATAATTAAATTCTAAATAAAACGATTAAATACATAATCCCCATAATTCTGTCAGGTGTTCGTCTAGTGGGCTTCTAGGTCAAGTCTACCAGCTCAAACATTAATGAACACTGTAAATATTTAAATAAACACCTCATACAATTATTTAATTTAAATACAATATCGAGAAATTATTTAATATAAATACCATAATATTAGTAATTTATAAAAAGTCGAAAATATCCCTATTTTTAGAATGTGGTAGTGACAAGTCTACCCTCCTTAAAAGAATTTCGTCCTCGAAATTTAAAATCCTTATAGTAGCATTTACTCGTCATATTACCTTCCATCAAAATTTAAAAACCCACATAATCAATCCACATTGCCATTTCAATATTTTTCAAAAATTCTGAAATTATTGGATTCCTGAAAATCCCCAAATTTAATCCTCGAATTCCATTCATATCATAATCTCCTCCGAATCTGATGTTAGTAATTAAAACCCAAAATTTGATATCTAATCCTCTAATTTAATCCAACCAATGCACATTTATAAATTAAGAATTTCCATTTAAAACACTAATCTATGAATCCAATAAAATTTAAAAATCTCGTCCAAAAAGTTTGTGTTTAAACACTAACCCATTTATCATCTTACTCCTTAATTTTGAGCAAATCACTAGATACATTTTTTTACCATCCAATCCTTTGATCGAAAATTCAGTCCTTGCACGTTTATAAAAATTAAAATCTTATCCCAAAATTCGAATTCAACACTAATCCATTAGTGATCTAAATCCTCGATTCATTTTTCCTCACAATACTCAAATAATATAATACTCGCAAAATCCTCAATTAATATTTTTAATTAAATCTATATCTTGCAGTCAAATAAATACAATAATAATCTTCTTAATTTTCTCAAAATTTTAATGATAAATATATCATAATCAATAATCATCAATCCTACCATATTAAATTCTTTACCTCTTATTTAAATTAATATTTATCCTCAAATTTTAATAATAATTTAATCACATCTCAATCCTGATAAAATCACTGATTCATCAACTCTGCCATATTAAATCCTTAACTTTTTATGCTTATCTTCCAAAATTTTAGCATCTCGTTTCTCTTGTCAAGTCATAACCTCTTCATAATCTACTATGGTCAAACCCCAATAATCATGGTCTAAGAAAATTCTACCTTCAGCCGTGCAATCTAAGAAAATATGTACGGTCATGTGTCTTTCGTCATGGTATTACAGTCTCTGTCAGGGTGTACTACTAACTATATTCTAACAAGAAAATCATGAATACAAGCTACGGTACTAGGGAATCAATCAATCAGAAGACGAAAACAAACATGAGGAAAGAAAAAAAGGAACCTGCTAACATATTTCTTGCAGTATCTTCTATCTCTAACATACACTTAACTCTGGCATATTCACTAACTAATTCCTATTCCTGTACACTGATATCCATATCAACTAATCATTAGTCCAAAAGACATCCATGATTACATCCTCATTGCATACACCTGTCTATTGATACCTAAATCTGATACCAAGAATCTCTAATATAACCATGGTTCAATAATGCATCCAAGTTTGATACCTCTATCTCTTTAGTACCATACTCACTGCCAGCTCCCTTACCTACTACAATTGTTCATACTAGTTGTTCTTATCACTCAAGTGCACGTCAAGTGCAATACCATACTAAGTGCTGTTCTCCCTAATACAACTCTAGATGGATACCCAAGTCAGTCTGCAGTGCCCTCTCAATCATGCTCTAGTCAACAGATCCTTACACATGTATATCATCTACTCATATACTAATATATATTTCTCATCCACCATAAAATTTTATCCTCATAATAAAATCATCAAAATTTAACCTTTGAACAACAAAAATGTATACTTCCTCAAGGGTCAAATATTCAATATTGAAATCAAATTTTAATCATGTCTAAAATCTTTATAGCCTTGACCATGTTTACTGAATTGAATTTAAACCCTCAAAAATTTAATGACATAAATCTCAACTCCTCAATAATTCTCAAAAATTAAAATTTATTTCCACTCTTTAATTTATAAATCCACAAATATACATATAAGTGCTCACGGTCTCTAATACTCGAGGTGCACTCAATACATCTATTGTCTACAACTTCCAACTGGGTACTAAAATTGTACTGCCCGAATTAATTGCACTATTACCTCCAAATGATCAAAGTTATCATCACATGTATTTTCTTCCATGATTTTCAATCTATATCAACTGGTATATCATCTAATTATCATCACACAAAGTGCTTACTGTTATCAGCATCATTCTCGACTAATCCTCGATATAGAATCATTAGTACTCTTGGTATGATATCACTAGCTTCATTATTGGATCATCTCATCAAACTTATTAGAACTCATGATTATTTGTACCTTCTATAACATTTATGTTTCTTTACTCTCATGGGCAGTATATGGTTCCTTATCTCGATTGATGTTTATGTAATTCCCTTTAATCTTTTACAGCCTGTTAAACTAATCTGTGATACGCTTCACCACTTTTATTACCAATCCTGATATGATATCTCATTATAGCTCTTTATGCATATATATTTCCTTACCTTTAACACTCCCGATATCAATTATCAAATTGAACATCATGCTCCATTAATCCTTAACAAAATTCCTGGATACTTAATTGTTTTCATAGATCATCCAATTACATAATCATGATTATCTAGGACGGGTATGTTGGCTCTGATACTAACTCTTGGAACTATCACTGATACTCTATACTCTCATTTACTCTCAGTACTATAATGACACCTATCCTAGAACCATTGTTACAAGGTACTATGCTAAGGGCTAACTCTAGATTAAGGCCTATTGCTCACATGTCCAACTAGGAAATACTTACAACTTACTAGCAACACTCAGTCAATACTAATACTCAAGACACAGACATAATTATAAATCACTAATTATCATACTTAACAAGGAATCCTCAAGGAATAGGAGCTCAAAAAGACTAGATTGAGGACTGAAGGTGTTTCTACTACTAGTAACAAAAGAACGATGGAATAAAGTCCTGTATTAACAAAAATAGATAAGTGTTGAGATGATACCTTAAGAACCAATTTTAAGATACAACCTGATAATCATACACGTCGGTCAGTAATCATGACGCTGAGAATTCTCGCCACGCTAGTAAGTATAGGTGCGATAAACGACAGATTCCGTAACTAAAGTATGCAACCTTATAATCATGTCATCTAGAATCTTCGCCACGCCAACCGGTATGGCTGCGATAAACTCCAGGTTCCATAACCAAAGTAGACGTTTTACCTTTCTTACTGTTCTTATCAATATATGTCATCAGATGATATCGTAAAATTTAGTCCGTAAAATTTATCTCGATATGAAGTTAAACTCTACAATGAAACCAAGATCCTAATTTAATTAACTGATCAACAATAATCAAATTCAATATCAACGAGTGAGGACGGACGGAAACAAGGGCGAAGGATTTAAATTGGAATTATAATAAGATTCTCAAGGAGTCGCCCCAGGAATCTCTCAAGAATTTTGTGATTGAATATCCTCTCTCATCCTAGTATCCTATGTCCTATATTCTATAGCAGGCACGCAGTAGGACAACTATGACGTTGTACTACCAAGACATCACACAACTTGCAAAGTCTGACCTGCATGGGCCACCACTAAAAATGTGTCACGACCCGCACCCGGTATAGGGGTACGCGAGCGTGGGTACGTCCAGCCTACGCCGCAGCATCGGCGGTAGAACGATGTCTAGGTCAAGCACTATCTAAACAATCTTGCACTAGTATCTAACTCCATAAGGAGACACGGATAACACTATATAAATAAACAACATACACAATCACATAACTACAGCAAGATAAGAAATCGAAGAAATAAATAAGAATACAACACAAGTCTAAACTGTAAATAATCTAACTCAACATAATCCAAGTCTCAAATAAAATTGCCGGAGACAAATCCGGTACCAAAATAATATGCTAAAAGAACTAACTAGATAACTAGTGATTCCGGCTAAACCTCCCAGACTCACGATTGCACTACTAAGTCCAAGATTGCAGCTACTCACCCTGTGGTCCACAAGTGTCGGATACCAGTCCTCTAGGCATAGTCTTGAAAATATTTTCCAGTCAGGAAGAAGCAAAGTACATTTCTAATAGCAGTTCTATATCAATGATATAAACTATGTAGCAGTATATAGATGGAAATATACAAGATGCATGTATATGTACGAGAAATATATATGAAGGAAATACTAAAAATACTGTAAGTAAATGCGGAAAGGAAACAATATGTCAATGAGTAAGAATACTATGACTATGTGTGTAAGTACTAGCTTTAACATGTGATCGACTTGGGAACTTGATCAGACTGGTTACATATGATTAGCTATGATTCATGTAAGGTCAGGCTAACCATTTGGTTAGCTATGATGCATGTAGAGGTCAGGCTAATCACATGTAACAGCTATGAAGCATGTAAATGGTCAGGCCGTACCCGACGTGAGATGTGGGGTGAGCTATGATGCATGTAGAGTTGGGTATGATCACATATCTACACTAAAATACTCCCCACCCTCGACTGGTATAGTAGATCCAACCATGGTACGCTATGGCACGGGATTCCCTAGGGAGGTAGCAAATCTCCCTGAAAATCAGTGTCTGTACATGTACAAGATAATAATGAACAAGACTTATACAAGCTACACCATGAACAAGGAATAACATCTCATGACGAGATCCGTATACACCAATCCGTGTAACCAGCGTGTCGAGAATATGGATATTTACACTAGATACAATAAACATTGGAGATATCATAAACAAGAAGCAAATCAGAGAATGTACTCGCCTTGGGTCCTTAGCTGGTAATACCAATGTCCAGTCCCAAAGTATCGTTTGGAGGATCCAACAGTCCTATAGACATATTGTAAAACTCCCTTCCTAGAAAATCGTATATACCCCTTTATTTATTAATTATTAATTAAATTATAGTAATTAGGTCTAAATAGGAGAAATAGATTTTTTATAATTTTTATTTTAGGTGTTCGGGCACTTAGAGGACTTATGGGACCATCAGGAATTTTTTCAGAATTTATTCAATGTAGGAGACCCTTGAGCAGTTGCTAGCCTAACGATGTGTATTACCCTAATCTATAAATTTTCTTATGTGTGAATATATATATATATATATATACAAATATATATATGTATATATATATATTTAAAAAGAAAGAAAAGAAAAGAAAAGAAAATAATAATAATATAATAATAATACTAACAATGCTAAACTACTACTACTAAAAAGCAAGCAGCCAACTAAAAAGCAAGCAGCCGCTAGCTAACTAGCCATGCAATTTTCCATTCCACTAGCAAACACAATCCGAGCAAAGCCAGCACTCGCTATTATTACAAAGAACCCTCCCTTCACGCGGACCGAACCCGACCTAACTTCTCTCCCACTCTCCCTATTAAATAGATATATATATATATTTATATTTCAAAATCCTAACCTAAATCTCCAGACCTCCTCTTCCCATCTAGAGCCGTCACTGCAGCCAGAGAAGCCCCGCCAAGCTATCCAACCATCCCGACGACTCCGACCTCGCGTCCTGCAGAATTCCACTCGAAGCACCTTCGCTCCGGAGTGATTTTCCGTCGACTCGCTCAACCAAACGCTGTTCCGTCTTCACCGGTACGCTCACCCCTTAACCCTCTTCCATAGTTGTATTATAGTCAACCTCGAAAAATGTGTGCCCCTAGATGAAAAACAGCTTCCAAAGTGGGAGGAGCAGACCCAATTCTGAAATCGCAGAAAACTGCGGTGACCACCTATATTGCCGAGTTCGTATCTCCCACCACAGAGATCCAAATTCGGTAATTATTTTTGATACCTGTAGAACACTTGACCTAGTTTATTTTCTGTTAAATAATCCTATGCTATTAGTTGCTATGGATATAGTTAAATTCATCACAAAACTGCGCGCACCCACTTTTTTCAGATTTCCAAAAGTTGGAAAACGGAGCGCGCCCCGCCAAACGAGACCGTCCCGCCGTGTACCAAGTATACCGAATGGTGCATGCAGCATAACCGGACACGTGAAAATTCATGGGGACTGATTCGGACGCCTGTGCGTGCCGGAATCAGGCCGTATCCGCGGACACATCCCGTGTCGCAACTTTTGTGGAATTTGCGCGTATTTTGTGCACGCTTGTCAGATTGTGACAAAACTTGTGCCACTAGACTCGTGGTAACGCGCTGGTCCTGTGACCCAATTTTCATACAATTCTGAGACGGTTGACCAAATCGTCAATTGGCGGGCCCTACAGTTGACTTTTTGGACAAAATTGTGTTCGGCTCATCGGAATCCACAATTGGACATACCGTTGGGTTCGTATTGACATCTAGAGTTGTTTAACCTATAGTTTGTCCCATTTATAGACTATTACCCTCGACACGCTTTTCGGTGCAAAGTGGGCCACACGTGGATCCCACTTTTGCCCAAAATTACCGTTTTGCCCCTGTGTCCAAATTGGACGAAAGAGAAGTACTTTTTAGCTATTTTGCTCATTCCGGAAACGTTGGTGATGTTTATTTCAGCATCCGGAGATGTTTGTTCGGAGTCCTTAGTTCCAGGTTCAGTGTCCTTGATATTTGGGCGCGTACACTTTACAGATTTCTTGCCAGGCAAGTATACCTTGCCATTGTACTGTTTTTATATTCCATATGAGGCATGCATGTTTACTTTCTGTTTATTTAGTTCATTTATTTTAACTGTTATATAAACTGCGCGTCCAAGGAAACTTGGGTGCAACGACGGTGTCGTCGTACTATATTTTTATTTATGTATATGTATTGGACCTACTTTATGAGACTACCCCATTTTCATGAGGCATTTATGTTTCATTGGCCATGACACTATTCTTACACGAGTGTGAGTCACATGTAGGATACAGACTTGCGTACTCGGCTGGCCACCGGTACGTATAGGTCGTGCGACGGATAGGGATAACTACCAATAAAAACTTTGCATGCTAGTAGACCTGGCGGTTATTAGAGGTATTATCGTGTCATGGACATGACATGCTTAGAGCATTGGGTGGGGAGAACAACAAGTAAGGCATTTGGGCTCCTTTGTACTTTCTTTGTGTAACCCGTACGCTCCGTCGGAGATGCGCGGTCATGATGACACCTATACTACTTGGCGGGCCTCCGCCGTTCAAAAGACGACGTATCTTTGTAGGCCCCTGGATCTCCAAGAGAACCATGCCAATCCTATTTATGGCCAGATAGCCCACTTGTTAGAAAGTTGTTCTCAAACTGCATTCACATAGATGGTTAGGCGACCCCAATGGATGTTTATTTTCAGTACTTTATTGGCATGTGCTTTTTGTATCTTGTTACGTCCCTCTGAGGACCTGGTCCCTTCCAGATATAGGTGAGCAGGAGTACCTGTAGGAGTATGGACCTGGACCTGACGCTACCTATCAGTCTGAGGCGATCTTACCTTCTGATTATATGTGATTCATTGCAGCTGTTTAGAGATTTTAGTTGCTATTCTTTTCGAGACATTTATTCTTATATTAGAGTTTATTCTCTTCTCTCTTTAGTAGTTTATTATAGTCGATTTGCAGTGGATTTGTTTCCACCCGACTATCACACTTTGAGATTACTATTTGAGACTGCTTCTTTGATATTCAGTTATTGATTTCCATTATTCTATTATTTATGCTGTGGATGAGATATAGAACTGCGTGTGACTTGTTGTGACATATATTACCACAGTGGATTGGATATTCATGTACAGCGTACGTGTGTATAGGGTTTCCATATATTGGAGTTCGTATATATACGGCTGGCGTGTTACATATTTCTAGTCCTACGTATTTTGGGACTGGGGCGTGACATATTTTTGTGGTGGCCCATGCAGGTCAAGAATATATTGTCTCGGTTACGTAACTGTACCGAACAAGCCTGCGTATAGGAATAGAGTATAAGGATCTCATCCACGCTTGATTGAAACTCATCCTTCCTATTTAATACTTACATCCTGTTTGATTCCTGTACTTTTTCTAATTATTTCGTACATAAACTGCAGAGAGATGGATTTGCAGAATGGATGTACTGCCGCCGATGGCGATACAACTTTTGGAGTCAATGGTCAGACTCAAGGAGGGACCCCAACGATTCCTAGGCTTCCGGGGCCAGATGGACAGACTCACACCCCAGTTCCATCTGATCTTCCCGCTTCACCTATTGGGAACCTTCCACCTGTCCCAGTACCGCAAGATGGCCAAGCGCAGATGTTCTAATTCTTTCAGATGATGATACAGGAACAGAGGCAGCAGGCAGCCGAGCAGAGGCAGCAGGCAGCCGAGCAGAGGCAAGAATTTTTGGCAGCACTGGAGAGGATGGCTGCACATGCTACTGCACTAGCCCAAGCACTAGCTCCAGTACCTCGAGCTAGGGTTGGATCAGTAAAGAATTTTGTTCAGATGGGCCCAAGGCAGTACAAGGGTACTGAGAGCCCGGAGGAGACTACCAACTGGATCACTCACACGTAGAAGCTACTGGAGGCATAGCAGTTACCCACGGACCTATGGATGACGGGTGTACGGACGCTTCTAGATGGTAATGCTCATCACTGGTGGGAATCCATGGAGCGCCAGTTGGGTACTTACCAGACTTGGGAGCAGTTCTTGGAGTGCTTTGAGGGAAAGTACTTCCCGGACACTGTCAAGGACACCTTGTATGATCAGTTTCTTCACTTGGAGCAGGAGAACCGAACCGTGGACGAGTATGATGCCGAGTTTAGTCGACTCAGCAAATATGATGCTGCTTTGATACCAAATGACTTGGCTAAGGCTAAGAGATTTCATCGAGGACTGACCCAGGAGCTGCAACATTATACAAGCTCGCAGTCCCGAGTCTCTTACGCTGAACTAGTGACAGAGGCCAGATTTCAGAAAACCATTAGCAGAGGAAAAAAAGGTCAGCTGAGGACACAACAAGGATCAGCAAGGATACAGCAAGGACCGGCAAGGACACAGCAGGGAGGACCCATCCGACGTCCCTTGACACAGCAGCATCAGCAACACAGAGCCGGACCGTACCAGATTCCGGAGAAACCCCAATATAATTATTGTGGGAAAATTGGACATATTTTAAGGGATTGTCGAGGCCGCTTGGGACAGTGTTTACGATGTGGTTCTGGACAGCATTTGGCAAGAGACTGTCCAAAACAGCAGACAGTGATACTTCCACCTCCAGCTCAGAGATTAGCGCTTCCAGCACCGAAGCCAACCCAGCAGATGACTGGACCGGGAGCACCTCGACCCCCTGCAACAGGAGGATTTCAGAGAGGACCACCGCTACCCATGCAGGAGGAGCAGTATATGAGGACTGGACATGGACAGCCACAGAGGAACGGACAAGCTTTTGCATTGGAGATAGATGACCTGGATCATGAGGTGGATGTCATAGCAGGTATTACCCTTGCTTTTACTTTTCCTGCTGTGACATTATTTGATACGGGAGCCACCCACTCATTCATATCATCTAATTTTATTGTCAAACACAACATTGCTTCTACACCATTATCTAGTTGTGTTAGAATTTTAACCGGAGGAGGAGTTGTACCAGTTAGTCGAGTTTGTAGATCGGGCCCTATAGTGATACGTGGCAGAGAGATGAACGCCCAACTCTTAGTTCTTCCTATGCCATCTTTTGATATTGTGCTTGGAATGGACTGGATAAGCAAGTACCATGCTTTCTTCGATTGCTTTGGAGGAAGCATTCTTTTTAAGGTACCAGGCCAGCCTGAACTTGAGTTTGCCCGAGGATCCACAGAAATCCTTGATGGTATGTAGCTCGCAATGGACGATGTTGTCTATCACCCTATTATTTCAGAATTTCTAGACGTCTTTCCAGAGGATTTGTCAGGACTACCCCCAGACAGAGACGTAGAGTTTTTAATTGAACTAGCACCCGGAGCAGCACCTATAGCATCGCATGTTTACAGACTAGCGAAGAAGGAGATGGACGAGCTGAAGGCACAATTAAAAGAGCTAGAGGAGAAAGGTTTCATCCGACCGAGTGCATCACCCTGGGGAGCACCAGTGTTGTTTGTACCGAAGAAGGATGGGTCAGTGCGTATGTGTATTGACTACAGAGCCTTGAATGCACTGACAGTGAAGAACAAATATCCATTGCCACGCATTGATGACCTGTTTGACCAACTCAGTAGAGCTAAGGTATTCTCGAAGATAGATTTGAGATCGGGATATCACCAAGTGAAGGTACGAAAGCAGGACATTCCGAAGACCGCATTCAGAACAAGATATGGGCACTACGAGTTTTTGGTCATGCCATTTGGATTGACCAATGCTCCAGCGATCTTCATGGACTTGATGAATCGAGTCTTCCACCAGTACTTGGACCAGTTCGTGGTCGTCTTCATAGATGATATACTTGTCTATTCGAAGAGCCACGAGGAGCACGAGGAGCACCTGCAGATTGTTCTAGAGACTTTGAGGAGAGAGCAGTTATATGCTAAACTCAGCAAATGTGAGTTCTTCTTGGACAGAGTTTCATTTCTTGGACATGTTGTTATAGGAGATGGTATTTCTGTTGATCCAGAGAAGATCTCAGCAGTTGAGACATGGCATGTTCCTAAATCAGCAGCAGAGGTGAGGAGTTTCCTTGGACTTACGGGATATTACCGACGGTTCGTGGAAAACTTCTCAAGAATAGCGGCACCTATGACTCGCTTGACTTGTAAGGACCAAGAATTTATATGGACCGACGAGTGTCAAGCAGCCTTCGAAGAGTTGAAGAAACGACTGACTACAGCACCAGTATTGACGATTCCGTCAGGATCAGGAGGGTATGTGATCTACAGTGACGCATCAGGAAAAGGCTTAGGATGTGTATTGATGCAGCATGGCAAGGTGATTGTATATGCATCTAGGCAGTTACGAGTACATGAGAAGAATTATCCGACTCATGACTTGGAACTTGTAGCCGTTGTATTTGCCCTGAAGCTATGGAGACATTACTTATATGGGGAACGAGTGGAGATCTATACAGACCACAAAAGCCTCAAGTACGTCTTCACGCAGAAGGAGTTAAATATGAGGCAACGTCGATGGCTCGAATTGATGAAAGATTTCGAGATAGAGCTACATTATCATCCAGGCAAGGCTAACGTGGTAGCAGACGCGTTAAGCCAGAAACCAACAGCTTACTTTTTGACAGCACAGAGGGAACTATTGGAGGACTTGCAAGAGCTTGGCATTGAAGTGATACTACCCGGAGCAGATGGGACACTAGCCAACTTGTAAGTACAATCATCATTGGTAGAGAGGATTAAGGCTTCTTTGCCTACAGATGCCAGATTCAGGAGACTAAAGGAAAGGACAGAGGCTGGAGAGCAGACCGGATTGCGCATTCACGAGGATGGGACATTATGATATGGTGATCGTCTTTATGTTCCAAATGGAGAGATTCGACAGGAGCTGATGGCATAGGCTCATAGTTCGATTTATTCTATTCATCCTGGAGGCACCAAGATGTATCGTGACTTACGACAACACTTTTGGTGGCATGGGATGAAGAGAGAGATAGCTCGCTTTGTAGCTAAATATCTGGTATGTCAACAAGTGAAGGCGGAGCACCAGAGAACAGCAGGATTATTGCAACCACTTCCGATTCCAGAGTGGAAGTGGGAGCACATCACTATGGACTTTGTCACGGATTTTTCCCAAGAGTCCAAGTGGGAGAGATGCAGTGTGGGTAATAGTGGACCGACTCACCAAGTCAGCCCATTTTATACCTTTTAGAGTGGGTCAGTCTACAGAAGCTTTAGCTGATTTATATATGAGGCAGATCGTGAGATTGCACGGCATACCAGTCAGCATTGTATCGGACAGAGATTCGCGCTTCACATCGCACTTTTGGAGGAGCATGCAAGAAAGTCTTGGTACTCGTCTGAAGTTCAGTACATCTTACCACCCGCAGACAGATGGGCAGTCAGAGCGTACTATTCAGACCTTGGAGGACATGTTGAGGGCTTGCATGTTAGACTTCGGAGGATCATGGGAGGACCACCTACATCTTATAGAGTTTTCTTACAACAATATCTATCAAGCGAGTATTCAGATGGCTCCGTTTGAAGCATTGTATGGAAGGAAATGTAGGTCTCCTGTGTGTTGGAGTGACGTGGGAGAACGTCATATTTTGGGACCCGAGTTGGTGGTCAACACCGTAGAGACAGTCAAGAAGTTTCAGGGACACTTGCGAGCAGCACAAGACAGGCAGAAGCAGTGGGCAGACCTTCATCGTCGTCCCTTAGAGTTCAGAGAGGGCGATCACGTCTTCTTGAGGATATCACCGACCAGAGGCACCATCCGATTCGGAGGTGTAAACCCCCTGAATTTTTGAGAATAAATTTTAAAATGAGTTACTTCGATTTTGGTATTTTTTGGAAATTAAAACAAAGACGATTGTGATTTAAAGAAATTTTGAGTGTGGCCAAAGGGTGTTAAAATATTCTGGAAGTAATAAATTATTGTGTAAAATGAAAAACCGGATCTATGGTATTTTTCGGTGAATTTATTGGACTCCGAAATTCTTTTAAAGGCTCTAAAAGCAATAATAGAATTAAACCGAATTAGAAACCGTGCCAAACGTTCCCAGGAGAACTGAAGCCCAAGCCCTAGGAGCATTGGCCCAGCCCAAAATCCTAGGTCTAGACTGAGGCCCGATCCTAAGAAGGGTTAACCAAGCCCTAATCCTAGAGCAACCCTCAACCTATAAGAAACCCACATGTGTATAAATATCTCTCTAATTCCTTTCATTAGTTTTAATCACAAAGCAAAACCTAAAAGATTTCAGCCGACTCCTTCACCCTTACGTACAGCAACTCCTTCCCTGTGCCGACTCCACCGTCGACCTAGGCCTCAACCCGCCGGAGCGATTATCTCCTCCCTCCCTGTTCTCTCCTCCCACCGCCCGCGACCCCGTCAACCCCTCCCGGATCTCTCCCCTCCGCCTGGCACTCCGATTGTACAACGCTCCCCAACCGGCACAGCGATCCCGCGGCTGTCCGAGCAACCCAACGGCCGGGGCAGTGTCGTCCCTCTCCGGTCAGTTCGACCCAACCATCCAGGCCAGAGCAGCGACCCTCCATACTCGTCGAACCGCCGAACCCGCGATACCGCGGCCCAGACCTCCCCCGCCGACTCGACTCCGACGCTTCCCACGCGAAGCCCCCCTGACCCGAGTCAAACCTTAGAGTCGACTCTGAATCTCAGCGGACATGAGAGAAGTCGATTCGGACGCAAGCAGCACGCGAGGACACGACCAGGGCACAAAGTGACGTTCGGACGCGTAAAAACTCAGATTCATGAAGCTCTGTTCAGGTACTGATATCTCTCGCCTCGCAACTCCGAATTCGATTCCGTCAGTTGCTATGCGTAGACTGTATAACCCTCTCGGTGCCCGTGCAAATCGCTCGGTGCATCGCGTCCTGTGGTGATCGTACACCGCGATCCAAAAACAGGAAAAATAATACCCCATTTTACCCCGGAAATGAGTGCGCCCCGCCAAACGGGACGACTTGGTCGCACACTGTCTTTACCGAACTGTGTACGTCGTCGATACGGTCGTGTGGGATTTTGCGAAAGTGGATTCAGAGGTGCGTGCACCCCGGAATCAACGCGTATCCGCCGACGACACCCCGTATCCGACCTTTCTGGAACACGCTGTAACTTTGTGTACACACATCGGATCGAGACGAAACTTACGCCATCGGACTCGTAGCAATACGCTGGTCCTGTGACCCAAGTTTGGTCCAATTCTGAGAACATTGACAAAATTGCGTATCGTGGGCCCCACCGGCTCCACCTGACGGGTGATTTTGTGAACGGCTCATCGGAATCCAATTCTGGAAGTTCCGTTGGGTTCGTATCATCGTTCCTGACTTGTAGACACTGAGTTTGCAGAATTTGGAGACCTTTTACTCTGACGCGCTTTTCAGTGCAAAGTGGCCCACATATGGACCCCGTTTTGGCCCAAAAATAACTTTTTTGCCCCTGAGTCCAAATTGGATGTAAGGACATGCATTTCTAGCAGTTTGATACCTTCTGAGACTATTGGTGATGGTTGTTACAGCTTTTGGAGTAGTACCTACCGGATCCATTGATACAGGGACAGTTGTTGATACCCAAACATCAGGCAAGTGTACCTTGCCAAACTTTGCAGTCTTTATATATATTTTCCTTGCTTTATTATATTTTTGTGCATGCTCAACCTAGGACCTTGTGACGTACTTAGCGTCCGATTATCAGTCGGGTGCCAACACTGTACGCAGTGTTGGGTACTGTCATCTAGAGATGGACATACGTGATACTTTATATTCTCGTACTTGTCTTACCAAGTACATTATGACCCAGGACACATGACACTATTCATGAGACTGGATTTTCTCAAGATATTCGTGGTGATTCTGTATAGGATACAGGACATGGACATTATATGCTTAGATATAGTATGACTGGTTGCATTAGCTATGATCCCGCTTAACATGGGCATGAGACGTTGTGGTCATGATATGCGTGGTTACATTGGGTGGGGAGAGACACACAGGCTACAGGCTATTCCATATATATATACATCCACTATTATTGAGAGGTCGTAGACTCTCGGAGCAGAGCTAGACCCACTACCGTTTATTACCACTACCGGCTCCCCGACACAGAGCTTGTAGTGGCACAGCCTGAGTACTCGTGTTGCTCTCACTTGCATTTTTATTTAGATGGTTACTTACTTGTCCTACTTATTCTATTTAATTTTTGTACTGCATTTATTTTGGCTTGAGCTTTCTTGTACCTTGCTATGTCCCCTGAGGACCTGGATCCGGATTATGTCCCCAGGATTTGAGGACGAGATCTACCCCGAGATATACGGGACCGGAGCAGAAGCTGATCCAGGAGTTGTACCGCCATCCGAGGATGAGGTGTTAGCCGAGGACTTCTCCTGAGCATCCATGTTTCATGCTCAGTATTTATTATTTATTTCAGTCATTTACTTTCTGTTCTGTTGAACCAATGTATTAGATATTTATCGGGTTATTTCCCCGAAGTACTTGGTTGAGACTAGCTGATGATTTATATTCCTTATTTACTCTGCGGATCATGTTTATTTCTTGTGTGGATGAGATTAGTTGTGCCATGATTGTCGTAGACTTGTTATTTTACAGCTTAAGTATGCCCTGGTGGATCCATTAAATTGGGTTGTCCATCGGTGCGTGCTGCTGGCCATTATCATGCGTCTGGTCCCACGGTATTTAGGGACTGGGGCGTGACAGGAGGCCGCGGCAAGTTGAGTCCAAGGTATATTGGACCATTTGACGTGCTCGAGAGAGTTGGAGAGGTGGCATATCGACTTAAGCTACCACCTTCACTGGAGGGAGTACATGACGTATTCCATGTGTCGTAGCTCAGGCGATATGTGGCAGACAACAGTCATATTCTCGACCATTCGGAGATCACCATTGGGCCGAGCTTGTCTTACCAAGAGCAACCCGTGGGAATCCTTGATCGTCGAGAAAAGGTGTTGAGAAACCAGTCTATTCCCTTGGTTCGCGTAGCATGGAGGCATGGCGCGCCAGGAGAATCAACTTGGGAGCGCGAGGATGACATGCGCAAGCATTTTCTGAACCTATTCGCAGACCAAGGTATGAATTTACATTGTTAATTTATATCTTATACCATCCTTGCATTCTATCGTGGCTTAATTTTAATTTCGAGGACAAAATTTTTACAAGTTGGGTAGAATGTAAAACCTCCTTCCTAGAAAATCGTATATACCCCTTTATTTATTAATTATTAATTAAATTGTAGTAATTAGGTCTAAATAGGAGAAATAGATTTTTAATAATTTTTATTTTAGGTGTTCGGGCACTTAGAGGACTTATGGAACCATCAGAAAATTTTTCAGAATTTATTCCATGTAGGAGACCCTTGAGCAGTTGCTAGCCTAACGATGTGTATTACCCTAATCTATAAATTTTCTTATGTGTGAATATATATATATATATACAAATATATATATATGTATATATATATATTTAAAAAGAAAGAAAAGAAAAGAAAAGAAAATAATAATAATACTAACAATGCTAAACTACTACTACTAAAAAGCAAGCAGCCAACTAAAAAGCAAGCAGCCGCTAGCTAACTAGCTATGCAATTTTCCATTCCACTAGCAAACACAATCCGAGCAAAGCCAGCACTCGCTATTATTATAAAGAACCCTCCCTTCACGCGGACCGAACCCGACCCAACTTCTCTCCCTCTCTCCCTATTAAATAGATATATATATATATTTATATTTTAAAACCCTAACCTAAATCTCCAGACCTCCTCTTCCCATCTAGAGCCGTCATCGCAGCCAGAGAAGCCCCGCCAAGCCATCCAACCATCCCGACGACTCCGACCTCGCGCCCTGCAGAATCCCACTCGAAGCACCTTCGCTCCGGAGTAATTTTTCGTCGACTCGCTCAACCAAACGATGTTCCGTCTTCACCGGTACGCTCACCCCTTAACCCTCTTCTATAGTTGTATTATAGCCAACCTCGGAAAATGTGTGTCCCTAGATAAAAAATAGCGTCCAAAGTGGGCGGAGCAGACCCAATTCTGAAATCGCAGAAAACTGCGGTGACCACCTATATTGCCGAGTTCGTATCTCCCACCACAGAGATCCGAATTCTGTGATTCTTTTTGATATCTGTAGAACACTTGACCTAGTTTATTTTCTATTAAATAACCCTATGCTATTAGTTGTTGTGGACATAGTTAAATTCGTCACAAAACTGCGCGCACCCACTTTTTCCAGATTTCTAAAAGTTGGAAAACGGAGCGCACCCCGCCAAACGGGACCGCCCCGCCGTGTACCAAGTATACCGAATGGTGCACGCAGCATAACCAGACACGGGAAAATTCGTGGGGACTGATTCGGACGCGTGTGCGCGCCGGAATCAGGCCGTATCCGCGGACACATCCCGTGTCGCAACTTTTGTGGAACTCGCGCATATTTTGTGCACGCTTGTCAGATTGCGATGAAACTTGCACCACTGGACTTGTGGTAACGCGCTGGTACTGTGACTCAATTTTCACACAATTCTGAGACGGTTGACCAAATCGCCAATTGGCGGGCCCCATAGTTGACTTTTTGGACAAAATTGTGTTCGGCTCATCGGAATCCATAATTGGACATACCGTTGGGTTCGTATTGACATCTAGAGTTGTTTGACCTATAGTTTGTCCCATTTAGAGACTGTTACCCTCGGCATGCTTTTCGGTGCAAAGTGGACCACATGTGGACCCTATTTTTGCCCGAAATTATCGTTTTGCTCCTGTGTCCAAATTGGACGAAAGGGAAGTGCTTTTTAGCTATTTTGCTCATTTCAGAAACGTTGGTGATGTTTATTTCAGCATCCGGAGATGTTTGTTCGGAGTCCTTAGTTCCAGGTTCAGTGTCCTTGACATTTGGACGCGTACACTTTACAGATTTCTTGCCAGGCAAGTATACCTTGCCATTGTACTGTTTTTATATTCCATATGAGGCATGCATGTTTACTTTCTGTTTATTTAGTTCATTTATTTTAACTGTTATATAAACTGCGCGTCCAAGGAAACTTGGGTGCAACGACGGTGTCGTCGTACTATATTTTTATTTATGTATATGCATTGGACCTACTTTATGAGACTATCCTATTTTCATGAGGCATTTATGTTTCATTGGCCATGACACTATTCTTACACGAGTGTGAGTCACATGTAGGACATGGACTTGCGTACTCGGCTGGCCACCGGTACGTATAGGTCGTGCGACGGATAGGGATAACTGCCAATAGAAACTTTGCATGCTAGTAGACCTGGCAGTTATTAGAGGTATTATCGTGTCATGGACATGACATGCTTAGAGCATTGGGTGGGGAGAACAACAAGTAAGGCATTTGGGCTCCTTTGCACTTTCCTTGTGTAACCCGTACGCTCCGCCGGAGATGCGCGATCATGATGACACCTATACTACTTGGAGGGCCTCCGCCGTTCAAAAGACGACGTGCCTTTGTAGGCCCCTGGATCTCCAAGAGAACCATGCCAATCCTATTTATGGCCAGATAGCCCAATTGTTAGAAAGTTGTTCTCAAACTGCATTCACATAGATGGTTAGGCGACCCCAATGGATGTTTATTTTCAGTACTTTATTGGCATGTGCTTTTTGTATCTTGTTACGTCCCTTTGAGGACCTGGTCCCTTCCAGATATAGGTGAGCAGGTACCCGCAGGAGTATGGACCTGGACCTGATGCTACCTATCAGTCTGAGGCGATCTTACCTTCTGATTATATGTGATTCATTGCAGCTGTTTAGAGATTTTAGTTGCTATTCTTTTTGAGACATTTATTCTTATATTAGAGTTTATTCTCTTCTCTCTTTAGTAGTTTATTATAGTCGATTTGCAGTGGATTTATTTCCACCCGACTATCACACTTTGAGATTACTATTTGAGACTGCTTCTTTGATATTCAGTTATTGATTTCCATTATTCTATTATTTGTGCTGTGGATGAGATATAGAACTGCGTGTGACTTGTTGTGACATATATTACCACAGTGGATTGGATATTCATGTATAGCGTACGTGTGTATAGGGTTTCCATATATATATATATATATATATATATATATATATATATATATATATATGTATGTATGTATATATATATATATATCAAATAATACATATACCAATAATACATATACTAAAGTACGTATTTATATATATACCAACAATATTAAATATATACATATACATTAATTAAATACACTATTTTTATACATACACATATTTATTTATACGCACACACGTATACGCACATACACATATACACATATACGCACACATATACGTATATACACATATATTCGTACACATATACACACACATATATATATATGTATACACATACACCTACACACACATATATGCATACGTATATACAAGATATACAAAGAAGGAGGGAGAGGGAGAGGAGTGCTCACCGGGGTGGTAGTCGTAGGCCACTGGCCGGAGTGCAGGGAGGCCGCCGGGGAAGGAGCTGCAACGAGGGGGTGCTGCACAGGCTGGTGGTGATGGCTGAAGCCTGTGGTGGTGGTGATGGCTGAGCTGGCTGTCGGGGCTCGCCCGGGGAAGGATGCAGGAAGGAGATGGTGGAGGAGCGGGGATGTGCTCGGCGCAGCGCAGTGGTCGACGGGGATGTCGATCGGAGATTGGAGGCTGGGAGCTCCGGGTGCAGCAGGGAGGAATAGGAAGGAGTCGGCTGACAGTGTGGTGGAGCCGGTGGGGAGCTCGACCGGAGTCGAGGGGCTCACCGGGGGAGATGAGCAGGGTGGAGAGTGGTGGTTGTGTTCGTGGTGGTGCCGGTGTGAGCGGGGTACAGCAGGGGGCTCCGGGGAAGGTGACCGGAGCGGGCTGGACTGTAGACCAGGGCTGGCCGGGGATGGGGCTCGGCCGTTGTGGTCGATGGGAGGCGGGGTAGTCGACTGAAGAAGGAAGTCGGGCTGCGGGGGATGAGCGGAGTCGTGGAGGAGATGGAGGAGGTCGGGGTGTGGCTGACCGTGCCGGAGGAGCAGCGGAGAGCTCGGGCTGCAGGTGGAGTGGCTGACCGGAGTACAGGCCGGAGATGGGGGCCGGGCTCGGGGAAGAGGCCGGGTGAACAGTACAATGGGTTGGGTTCCCCCCCCTTTTCAAATGTAAAAGGAAAGAGAAGAAGAAGAAAGAAGAAGAAGAAGAAGAAGAAGAGAAGAAGAAAAAATAAAGAAATGGGGGGCTACGGTTGGGTGTGGGGGCTAGCCTAGGTTTTGGGGATTTAGGGTTTTCCTTGGGAAGAGGGGATGATGGGACATTAAATAGGGAGAGAGTGTGTGGGAATTGAAGGGTGAGGATGCACCCATTGAATGGATGGCCAAGATTAGACATGGAGGAATTCCTCATGTGGGGATGAGGGTGGTTGACTAGTCAAATATTAGGGCTTCTCCATTGGTTTGAACCAATGGGGTGTTGACACCTAATGCAAATTTGCAATTTAGCCCCCTTAAATTTGGGTATTTACACAGACACATAAAATGATGAAAATTTGGTGGGCGATTCGGTGTTTGATATTTTGTAGAGTGAGGGGATGTTATGTGCTTGGTATGGGCTCAATTAATAGGTTACTGGGATTAAATCAGGATTTATGGAATCAGTCAAAATGGTATCCTCAATTTAATTAGAAATAAATGCAAGCTGTGTTCTAAAATTAATTAGGAGTATTTGGGGCCAAAATTAGGTCGGGTCATCAATATCATTAATAAAAAAGACTCAGAACAGAATATCACCCTAATTTGGGTCGCACGAAAAATGGGTCAAGATTGCCTCCAATTCGATTAGAACACACAACGATACAAAATTATAATTTATTTAGAATTTAAATAAACGTCCGTGACGATTATTGTGCGGCTAAAATGAAGCACAAGAGAGTATAATTATGAACCACAAAATGGCAGAAAGGAAGGCAGGCATATCCAGGACAAGGTTATGAAATTTATTGGAAGAAAAAAGCTAGGGTAGCGCTCCAAATGTCGAAGCAACAGCAATGTGCATCGATTAAATAAATCACGGTAATTAATTATGGCCTCCAATAATTAAATTCTAAATAAAATGATTAAATACATAATCCCTATAATTCTGTCAGGTGTTCGTCTAGTGGGCTTCTAGGTCAAGTCTACCAGCTCAAACATTAATGAACACTGTAAATATTTAAATACACACCTCATGCAATTATTTAATTTAAATACAATATCGAGAAAACATTTAATATAAATACCATAATATTAGTAATTTATAAAAAGTCAAAAATACCCCTATTTTCAGAATGTGGTAGTGACATAGAGTGTTAAGGTTATGTTTCGTGTTAGGTTGGAAGTCTTGTTTTCTTGAGGATTTCTCCGACACGTGGCACGATTCATTTCGGTGGAGGCGGGAAGCTTAGTCCGCGATTCATCGGATCTTTCAGTATTCTTGAGAGGGTCGGTGCAGTTACTTACAGACTAGGCTTGCCGCCTGTATTGGGGGAGTACACAACGTATTTTATGTGTCACAGCTGAGACGGTACATGGCAGATCCTAACCATGTGTTAGATCACTCGAAGATCGAGGTGGGCCCTACTCTTAGCTATCCAGAGCAGCCAGTTGAGATTCTGGATTGGGAGGTATCACTCACCAGGAGAGAGTACCTGGGAGCGAGAGACCGAGATGCGCGAGCGATATCCATATTTGTTTGAGCCGTGAGCTATAATTCTTTCTTGTATTATATTGTTTGCTTTTGGTAGTTAGTTTCTTCATTAATTTCAAGGATGAATTTTTTCTAAGGTGGGTAGGATTGTCACCCTCACTTTTTTAACTAAGGATAGTTTGGTAATTTGGCATGGGTATTTGTATTTTAGGATTATTAATATTAAATATTATGCATGTGTAAATATTATTTGTTATACTATTTATTTATTATTAGATATTAAATTTATTTTTGGACTTGTGTTAGTGGACCTAACTAGTTAGTTTAGAGGCATGGACCCAATATTTAATTCTAGTTTAGATTGAGCCCAATAATAGGCCCATTCATTAGGAGGATAAATTAATTAGTGAAAAAATTAGACTAGAACCTTTCCTCCTTAATTAATTTCTTCATGTGAGGCCCCAAGGGATATTTTGGACATTTCATACTAATTTGGAGGAGAGAGAGAGAGAGAGAGTTACTCTTCTCATTTTGACATCAAATCTAGATCTAGAATTTTCTTTCTTCCAAATTCTCCATTTCCACACCAATTCATACTCAAATTTTATCCCAATTCCTTTCTTATTCTTCATTGAAAGCTACTACAACAAGGTTCTACAAGAAGAAAGCAAGGATCTTCAAGGAGGAGCCAAGATCTACAAGGAAGAGGCTACTTTCACTCAATTTAGGTTTTTCATTGGGAATCCATCTCCCAATAGGTACAATTCAGTTTTTTCTATTTAATTAGGTTCTAAATCTATGATTTAACTATAAGAAACCCTCCAATATGCTAAGGCTACCCATAGGAATTAGAATTAGGTTCATAGGAGGCCTATAGAGGAAGTTATGGTGTATTTTATGTCAATTTTGGGGAAATTTCGAGATTGACACATGTTGTGTTTGTCAATTGGTCAATTAGATCAAATTGACTTGTATTTGCTTGTTTGTGACTAGTATCATATCTAAAATTGGGTACGTGTAGGTCGTATCCCGATAATTTGGCGATACAGGTTGATTTATGGGGGTTTTCTTCGACACGGGGGGTTTGTACATGTCATATTTTAATACGGACACGTAGTTGAGTAATTAGTTATTCGTATTATTCATAATTAGTATTCTAGACTTACTCGTGTCCTTCGGGATGCGTTTTGTTGTGTGGTGAAGCCGTATCGCAAGCGTATCATAGAATGAGTGTGATACGGGTGTGATGCACTCAACGTGTTTGTTCATTTTGTCTCAATTCAATTTGACTTGTTGATATCTATTAGATGTGATATATTAGATATGATATATCTATGTATATGTGTATGTATCTATATTATATTGTATAGATATATATAGATATAGTGATATATGTATGTGTGTTTATATATGTATATGTAGATATCTATATGTATATGTGTTTGTTTGTATATACATATATATGTGTTTGGTTGTATATATATATATATATATATATATATATATATATATATATATATATATATATATATATATATATATGTGTGTGTGTGTGTGTGTGTGTGTGTGTGTGTGTGTGACGGTATATCTATATAATTAGACAGGTGAGTGTATACATAGATGTTGACATCTATATAGGTAAGTATCTATATGTATATAGGGGTGTGTCTGTGTGTGCATATGGTTGTATGTGTGTGTGAGTGAGTGAGTGAATGAGCAGTGTTGAGAAGGGGTCAGGCACCAGTTAAGAACATCATATATCACCTGAAGAGCAAGGTGCAGCAGAGAGCATGGGCAGTGAGCAGTTCATCAGAAAAGAGCTTCAACTGCAGAGAGCTACTGAGAAATATACATCAGCAGAGCCGCTAACTGCTTTAGCAGCAGCAACAAGTAGAGTGCCCTGCAACAGCATTGCAGGCGGCAAGGTACATCATCTACCTCTACAACGAACACTGTGTAGCAAGTACATCAATACACTGAGAAGCACAATAGCTTATCTACAGCAAGAGCCAAGGCATGGACTACAACATGCCAGGTAATGAGCTGCTCGAGCACACAACTGTGCAGTTAAGGAAGCTGAGAGACTGCAGCAGCATCAACCACATCAATACACTGAGCACCGTGTATCAGTATGCAGGACTGGAGAACAACATCAGATAGCAAACAGAGGACAGTAGCAACTACACAGCAAGAGTGCATCACCAACAACACAGTGTATCAGCAAGCAGAGCATTCGGGTTTCAGCATCTTCAGGTAGGTATGGGTTAGCAGCTAGTTTAGTAGTTTAGCTAGTAGTTATTAGTGAGTTCAGTTGGTTAGTTGTTAAGATATAGCAGGTATGGGTTAGCAGCTAGTTTAGTAGTTTAGCTAGTAGTTATTAGTGAGTTCAGTTGGTTAGTTGTTAAGATATAGCTAGATAGTTAGTAGTTAAATACTTTTAGTGTAAGTAGTTATATATATATATATATATATATATATATATATATATATATATATATATATATATATATATATATATATATATATATATATCTATGTGTATATATGGGTATTGGTGGTAAGTTAATATGTAAGTATTGTATCTATGTATTGATATGTATTGTTAGTGTTAGATAATTGGTTGTATGTAATATTTTAGCTACAACTTAGCATATAGTTTAGTGTATGAGTATTAGCTATATACTAGAATTTGTATTACCTTGTGATACCAAGGTAATGTCAAGGTATTGGTCGATACTTAAGGTATTGAGTTCGAGTTTCGAGATGGGTGTATAGGTAGTGAGATACGTATTGGTTCAATGTCAAGGTATCCAAGTTGCATTAGTTAGCTAAGATTACTTTATATATTGATTTGTATATATATAAATTAGTATTTTTATATAAAAAATTTGCGTATCCTATGATACGGTATTTTGGTTGTATCTTAGTATCTTAGATTAGCTAGTATGACCTAGTTTCATAGTGTATTGACCTAATACTCTAGAGTTAGACTTATACAACCTAGACATAGCCAGTTTGACTAGTTTGACCTAGAGTTGACCTAGTTTGACTATTTTGACTTAGAAATAGCTTTATGACCTAGAATTAAACTAGTTTAACTTATTTTTAGTCCAGAACCTTGTATTGATGCAACATACCATATATAGGGCTGTGTGACACCAGGTTGGGCATCGAGAGACACACCTTGCTCAGGACCTCAGGTGAGTACATTTCTCTGTTAGTTTTTATTTTATAATAGTGTATATATCTCATGTACTAGAACTGTATACTTGATTCTGACACAGTGGTTTCACGGACTGGTACTATATGGTTCCTGTCAGGAGATGTTATCCTATACCGTGTTCACACACTGCTTATGTTCAGTTTGCTTTTATTTGTGTACACACACTGCTCATGTTCAGTTTGCCCATATTCGTGTTCGTAACGTGTCATGAATGGATCCATTGATATTAGTTGGGGATGGGGGAGTAGGAGTTGATTATGTGATCAAAGCCCTAGTATATTCGTGTACATGTCGATTACATACCACACTTGTAATCAAGTTACCATATTATATTCAGTTCAACCTAAACGGATCACATAATAAACTTTATTATGAGGCACATTAGTTAGATTTCAGTTATTCATTTATATTGCAGATATTCATATTGCTTGTTCTTCATTCAAGTACATTACATGTTCACTCTAGTTTATTTTATTCAGATGTTTTGATATCTTGTATTCTTTATTATCTGTTTTATATTCTCGATTATGTAATTGAAACTGCTTTCAGAGGTATATACTTCGCTCCAATCCTGACTGTATATATTTTTTCAGATGATTGGCTCATAGATCAGTGTCATACATTCTACGGACCGTAGGATGGTATACCGTTAGAGGATACTCCTGTAGACCAGGAGGACTTAGTTGCAGAGCCTGAGGAGGTTTAGTTTATATTTTGGAGGACTTGTATTAGACTATTTTGAGATTCGTGGCATGTATATTATTTCAGACTTGTGGATTGTATCTTGATTCTTTTCTTCGTTATTCCATTCATGCTTTATCTTCCTTAGTTTTCATTGAGATTGAGTATAGCTGCATTGTGAGATACCATATTGTTCCTCCATTTAGAGTTGAGATGATTGACAGGTACCATATTTATATTATTGAGATATTAGTTAGTTAGAATTAACCCAGACAGCGTTCTACCGCCGATGCCACGACGTAAGATGGGTGTACCCACGTATTCGTGCCTAAATATCTGGGTTGGGGTCGTAACACGTTTTTAGTGGTGGCCCATGCAGGTCAGGAGTCAAAATTAGAGCGATGCCGTAGTAGTGCTCACCTAGAGTACTACTACGAGCCTGCTTTAGGAAATAGGATTTAGGCTGAGAGTTTACTCAATCACAACTAGGAAATATTTTCAATTTCAGTTTTGTTATCCTTATCTATTGAATGTTTGCTTTGCTTTGAATAAATTATGTCCTTCTTTGATGATATCGTATCATACTCAATTTTGATTCCTTTGTTCAATCTATCTTCAGGATGCCGCCGAAGACGCATTCCCAGCGCTCAGGTGCCATGTCAGCACGGCCAGTAACTTCGTCGCCTATGAGGGCAGAACTATCAGACGATGTTCCAGCACCTATATTCCGGAGGTCAGCTTCACCGATCCAGGTAGGCATTTTTGTAGCAGCTTTCGGAGGTGCTCCACCTCTAGTACAAAGAGCAGCGCCAACAGTTTCAGGAGATCTTCCACCCCCACCACCCGTAGTCGATCAGACGCAGATATTCATGCTCTTTCAGCAGATAATGGAGACATAGCAATGTCAGTCAGAGGTCATGTGACAAAGCATTGAGAATGCTCACCAGATCGCACTCGCAGCAGTTGAGAGAGGTTCCTTAGTCTAGCCACAAACGGCACCACCTCTATTTACCCCTCAGCAGCCGAGGCTGGGGTCCATCACAGACTTCAAGAGGATGGGGCCGAAGGACCTTAGAGGCACAGAAGGGATCATTTATGCTGATGATTGGATAGAAGACATTGAGCGGAACCTGTGGTTGGTGCAGATTTCGAAGAGGTTATAGATAGAGGCAGCGGGGTGCATGATGTTCGACATTGCGTTGACTTGGTTCAGGACGGACCGCAGGATCTCAGTACCAAGACTTACTTAGAAAGCTTTCAAAGAGTTCTTCAAGGAAAAGTTATTTCCAGATGTGGCTCTGACATATCTAGAGAGCCAATTCCAGTACCTTATTCAGAGAAATATATCGGTGGATGAGTATGCGGCAGAGTATTGCAGACTAGGTTACTTTATGGAGGGGTAGAACCCCAGAGGAGAGCCAGGAAGTTCAGGAAGGGCCTGAACAGGGAAGTCAAATCATACACGAACGAAGATCCCATCGCTACTTTCGAGAAGATTCTGAGACAATCACAACGGGCAGAGGATGATTTAGAGCTTGGCTCTAAGAGGCCGAGAGACACAGGAGGATCCTGTACCAATATGGGTCCAATAAAGCGGCATCATTTCCTGCAACAACACCAGAGGCACTTCCAGCATCCGCGGAAGCAATATCACGGACCAGCTAGAGCGTCGGCACATCAGATACACCAGATTTAGAGGCCAGCTATTCCTTACACTTTCTATAAGAAAAAAGGACATGGATGGGATACATGCAGGATAAGATTGAACCAGTGCTTATTCTGCGGATCAGGAGACCATCAGTTGAGAGCTTGTCCTAAAGTTCCAGCTCGTCCAGCTCAGGGCGAAGCTCAGGCACAGAGAGCACCCACGAGACCACCAACGGGATAACAGAGAGGACCTCTACCACCGCAACAACAGTAGTTCATTCAGCACCAGCAGTAACAGAGAGGTGCCCGGTGATAGGGGCGAGCTTTTGCCTTGACCGTCGAGGAGGAGGAGCCAGTCGATGATGTTATCTCTGGTTCAGTCTATCTTATTTCTTTTTTAGCTCATGCTTTATTTGATTCCGGTACTTCTCATAGTTTTGTATCTGTATCTTTTTCTCTGAGACATCATCTTGAGTCTGTACCGTTGGCGAGGACTTGCAAGATCACGACCGGGGGTGGCATTATCCTGGTCAGTGATGTTCGCAAGGACCGGAGAGTTTCTTTGGGAGGCCGAGAGTTGGGTGTATGTCTACTCGTAATGCCACTTCTGAGCTACTATATAGTACTCAGGATGGATTGGTTGAGTAGGCATCATGCTAGAATCGATTGTCGAGGAGGCAGAGTTTTGTTTCAGACGCCAGGAGAGCCAGAGTTTGAGTTCGTCAGAGAAGCTGCAGAGCAGAGCGAAGGCGACTTCTGTGGAGCTTTGGTATAAGAGCAGGAGTTGCCACATACATTGATTACAGAGTTTATGGACGTCTTTCCGGAGGAGTTGTCGGGGTTGCCACCGGACAGAGATGTGGAGTTCTCTATAGATTTGGTGCCAGGTGCAGAGCCAATATGACAGCACATCTATAGAGTGCACAATAGGGATCTAATGACGGTCATGAACGAAGTCAAAGCTCAGAAAGAAAATGGGACAGGAGCAAACAGAAGGATATGCCTTAGCTTTGGGGCAACGGTATGGCACATCTGGAGGGAGGGAAATAGACGTATCTTTGAGAACATTGCCACTAGTAGTATTATTGTACAAAGATGCATAGTTACTGACACTAATATCCTTGAACCCAGTTGACTAATTTTATAGTCTAGGAGGGATGATAAGCTGTAATCAAGGTTTCCATCAATAATATTTACCTTCTTCGAATATATATATATATATATATATATATATATATATATATATATATATATATATATATATATATATATAAAGTTTGGAGCAGACCGGACTTTTGGGTCCGACCTAAGGAGCTAAATCTAGTTTGGATCTGATAGGGAGTACGGGTCGGGCTTGCCGGCCTCGGAAGTAAATCCAGTCCGAACCTGAAAGAAGAGTGGGCTGAACCGGATCGGCACGTTGACCGAGCTATAGCTGACCAAATCTAGATTTGATTGGACCGGATCCAGAACGGATTTTGAGCCATCTGATCCAATATATACCTTGATTATCACTCTTGATTGGGTTAGTTGACCGAATAGGCTTGTGGAGTAGCCATAGGAGCCGTTGAGACAATACATACACATCGGCCAGCCCGGTTGAGCTATAAAAGTTTATGCATGAAGTGAATCCGTCGAACTTGTTTCAACCTGTGCTTGGTTGCGTAGAAAGTGTGGGAAAGAAGAAGGAAACCTACCAGTACTCAGGTATAAGTATTACTTGGATTTTTAAACATTAATATTATGGGATAGGTGTAGAAAAACTTAATTGATTTTATTTCTCAAAGAGGGGGTACATATATATAGGAGGAGGCTAGCATCCTCCTTACTTTCTATCCAATGTGGGACTAAATAAGTTCTCATAACTCAACACCCCCCCTAAAGATGGACGATAGATATCAATCATCCCCATCTTGTTACAAAATATGTCAAATTCTCTAGAACCCAAAATTTTAGTTAAACAATCAGCTAACTGCTCTGCTGATTTCACATAGCTCAAAGTCAAAACTTTTCTATTCAACTCCTGCTTGATAAAGAATAGATCAATCTCCACATGTTTGGTACGATCATGCTGTACTTGATTATTTGCAATATCAATTGCTGATTTGTTGTTACACCGAAGTTGCATGGAGTCTCCTCTAAATAAATGTATCTTAGCCAATAAGCTCTTCACCCAAATCATCTCGCACAGGCTAACTGCCATAGCCCTGTACTCGGCCGCAGTCGTAGACCTAGCCACTATATCTTGCTTCTTGCTACGCCAAGATACAAGATTGCCTCCAACAAAACAAAGTAACCCGTAGTGGAATTATGATCGTCCATACAACCCGTCTAATCGATATCACAGTAGCATTCAACTCTCAGATGTCCCGAACTTCTAAACCATAATCCATTTCCTGGACTTCCTTTAATATACCTGAGAATTCTGCGAACTGCCTCCATATGATGCTATCTGGGATCATGCAAATATCTACTCACCACACTCACGGTATAAGTAATATCAGGTCTCGTATGACATAGATATATAAGCCGACCAACTAATCTTTGATATTGCTCCTTACTCACCGGATTACCACCCTCAACGCACTTGTGATTCTGCTCGATAGGAGTAGAAGCAACCCTGAACCCCCATTCTTGTCTCTGAAAGAAGGTATAGAGAAAACTTTCGTTGAGAATGCACTATACACTTTCATGACCTTGCAATTTTATCACCATTTGATTCCGCTTCTTTGGAGGAGACAATTCACAGTATTATTAGTATTAACAAGAAAAAGAAGAGAAACGAGACTTGTTCTTTAGCATTCATCAGAAGACCTCTTCTGTTGTTATGATAGGAAGAAAATTTGGAAGAAGTCCAAGATGAATCTGACTGAGTTCATAATTCACGACAAGGACAGTTTTTCGTGCAAGAAAGTTTGATTCTACCGAATTGAATGATCGAGTCTCTGCCTGCTTCATGCAATATTGACTATGAAAAGTAAAGGTTGATGACTGTTTACTTTGTTGAACACCATTTTGCTTCTTTTCGAAGGACATCAAATCAAGGGGGCCATTGGTTCCTATGGCCTTTTATTGTGGGGCACCTCCAACTCTACAATAAGACTCCATCTCATCCCTCAAATCTATAGTACGACCCTACTCTTCAATATGGTTGGGCTGCGTTTGGTCAGATGACGCCGGTCGTCAATTTTAGTTATCCAGTCAAAAAAAAAAATCATATAGAGGAAGAATTTTCGTTAATTTATGTAAAAAAAGGACGGATTTAAAAATTTTGCATACAAAAGAATGAGACGCTACTGAAAATGGTGTATTGTAAATGATATCAACTCTAATGATGTCCACTAACCGAGAATTGATGGTGGGAAGTTGGGAGTTTTTTTTTTGGGGTAATTTGGGGTTGGGTTGCTAGTGACAGAAAAATTAGAGGAGGAGAGAGACCACAGGAAGGAGAAAGAACTAGCAAAAAGCAGCGATGATGTCATTACTAATGCAATTTTTGTCTTATTTTATTTACTTGCTTTAATTTTTATAATTCTTATTTATTTTATAAATAGGTAGCAACAAGTCCTTACCATAATATCAAATCCTAACCTAACCATAACCCCAATTCTAAGCCCCCAATCCTAACCTCAATCATAATCCTAATCCTAATTTAAAGATCTATTTTTATAGATGTGTGACCAAAACAATGGACGTATTCCTAGTGAGTCCACTACTGAGAAGGAGATCCAGCAACGTTAGAACCATATATCTCATTTGGTATTTGTTGGAGAGGTATTTAGCATAAATTAAATTAAATTTGTTATTTTATTTACTTGCTTTATTTGTTTAATATTTACAAGTTTTTATAAATTATATTTACAGTTATAAGATTCTAGTTCCGAACTACGTTTGCGGGAGCATGGTCAGTGGCGGTACGAGGCCCACTATGCCAAATGGGATTTTGAGTAAGGTACGACTCTGTCATGCCCCAGAACTGGAAACTGGAAAGCGGGGGCAGACAAAGTCCGCTACTTATATCTGAGTACATAGGTATCCCGAGATACAGTCACGATTGTCTAAAAGACAAGTGTGAGGACTTTGACATGATATAATGTTAGTCCTAAGGCCGACAAATCCTAATATCTCAATCTAGCAACAATAAGTAACTAGAGTATATTATACATGAAAGTAAAGTGGTCAGCATCCCAGAATAATAGTATATATGATCATTAAGCTAGTGAATACATAGCAAAGTATAAAATACATGATCTCTATACCAGCCATGGTCTAATATATACATCATGCTGACCAAAGTCGGAGAGAACAGTCTCAGAAATAAAAGGCTAACACTGGCCCTGTCACGCCCCGATCCCGAAAGGGTCAATCGTCCTCGCTGGATCCTTTACGGAACCGATCGTTCTCGCTGGGGCGTGATGCCGTGCGAGTGTAAGCCCCCTGATTTTCGGAATTTTAATTTGCAATTTCCCGGGATTTTTTCGATAATTAAAACCCAGGCTTTTGGCAATTCAATGATTTTTTAATTGCGGTTTATTTATATTAAAATATTATGGAAATAATATTTTATGGTGTAAAATAGAAAACCGGACACAGAAAAATTTTCTGTGAATTTATTGGACTCCGGAAACCCGTTTAAAGCCCTGAAGACCCATGTAGATTTTAAACCGAATTAAATCCGTGCCAACGTCCGACATTCCCATGAGAGCCGAAGCCAAGCCCAAGGAGCATTGACCCAGCCCGAATCCTAGGTCAAATCCTATTCCAATTTTTCTATATGTATAAATACATGATTCTAGTTTTTCTCCACAAAGAAAAAAAGAATAAAAAGAAAAATAACAAAATCCTAAATCCCTATTTTCCCAAATCCTAATTAACCCTAACCCTAATCTAGCCGTCGGCTACCCCCCACCGGAGCAGCCGCCCCCCTGCCGCACGACCTCCTCCGTCACCCACCACCATCATCACCAGCACCTCCGCCGCTTCGCTCCGCCGCACGACCTCCCCCGCCGTGGCCGCGTTCACCCATCGATCCCCTCGCCTCGAAGCCCTAGCTGCCTCGACGACCCACCGGAGACCCGCTCCGCCCTTCGTGCCTCCGGCGACCTCTGCCTCCACTCACCTCGACTTCCCCCTCGGCCCGTCTCCGCCCTCGACAGCGAGTACCCCGACTCGCAGAACCCCCCAACTTCTCCTAGCCGATCGTCCACCGCCGCCCCTCGACCTCACAACCCGCCGTCCACGTGACGAGTCCCCGCCTAGACGCAGCCGCGCCTAACCCCGATCACCCCTCCGGCGAGTCAGCAGTCGCCGACCGCTGCCACATCGAGCACTGCCCCTACCCTCGTCCCAAGCATCAGTCGACATCTCCCCGTCGACTCCGGACAGTTGTGCAGGACCGCCGCCTAGCAACCTCGTCGACCCTCTCCAGCAACGCCCCGTTGTCCCGAGTCAGACCCTAGGTCTGGACACAGCAACCCGACACGCGAGGACACGACCAGGACGTCAAATTTGACTCTCGGACACGTGAATTTCAGAACTCACGGAGCCTTGTTCAGGTACCGTTATCTTCCACCTCACAACTCCATTTTAGTTTCCGTCAGTTGCTATGCGTAGACTGTGTAACCCTCTCGGTGTCCGTGCAACTCGCTCGGTGCATCGCGTCCTGTAGTGATCGCACACCGCGATCCAAAAACAGGAAAAATAACGCCCTATTTCACCCCGGAACTGAGTACGCCCGGCCAATCGGGATGACTTGGTCGCACGCGGTCTTTACCGAACTGTGCGCGACGTTGATACGGTCGTGTGGGATTTCGCAGAAGTCGATTCGGAGGTGCGTGCACCCAGGAATCAACACGTATCCGCAGACGACACCCCGTATCCGTCCTTTCTGGAACGTGCTGTAACTTTGTGTACACACATCTGATCGAGACAAAACTTACGCCATCGGACTCGTAGCAATACGCTGGTCCTGTGACCCAAGTTTGGTCCAATTCTGAGAACGTTGACAGAATCGCGTGTCGTGGGCCCCACAGGCTCCACTTGACAGGTGATTTTGTGATCGGCTCATCGGAATCCAATTCTGAAAGTTCCGTTGGGTTCGTATCATCGTTCCTGACTTGTAGACACTGAGTTTGCAGAATTTGGAGATCTTTGACCCTGACGCGCTTTTCGGTGCAAAGCGGGCCCACATATGGAACCCGCTTTGGCCCGAAAATGACCTTTTTGCCCTGTGTCCAAATTGGACTTAAGGACAGGCGTTTCTAGCTATTTGATATCTTCTGAGACTGTTGGTGATGTTTATTACAGCTTTTGGAGGAGTACCCACCGGACCCACTGATCCAGGGATAGTTGTTGGATCCAGGACCCCAGGCAAGTGTACCTTGCCAAACTTTGCAGTATTGTTACATATTTTCTTGCTTCATTATATTGCTGTGCATGCTTAACCTAGGACCGTGTGACATACTTAGCGTCCGATTATCAGTCGGGTGCCAACACTGTACGCAGTGTTGGGTACTGTCATTTAGAGATGGACATTCGTGACACTTATATTCTCGTACTTGTCTTATCAAGTACCATATGACCCAGGACACTTGATACTATTCATGAGACAGGATCTTCCCGAGATATTCATGGTGATTCTGTATAGGATACGGGACTTGACAGAGGTACTATATTCTTAGATACTTTATGACTTGTTACATTTAGCTATGATCGCGCTTGACATGGACATGAGACGTTATGGACATGATATGCGTGGTTACATTGGGTGGGGAGAGACACACAGGCTACAGGCTGATTATATATATATAAACCATAGTAAACACATAGTAAAATACATAGTTATTGCTGCTACCGGCTCCCAGACACAGAGCTTGTAGTGGTCTCAGCCTGAGTACTCGTGATGCTCTCATTTGCATTTTTACATAGATGGTTACATACTTACCCTATTTATTTCATTATCTGCTGCACTGCATTATTTATTTTGGCATGAGCTTTCTTGTACCTTGCTATGTCCCCTGAGGACCTGGATCCGAATTTTGTCCCCGGATTTTGCAGACGAGGTTTATCCCGAGATTTACGGGACCGGAGCAGGAGCTGATCCAGGAGCTGTACCGACATCCGAGGATGAGGTGTTAGCCGAAGACTTTGCCTGAGCATCCATGTTCATGCTCAGTATTTATTTAGTTATTTATTTATTTATTTATTTCAGTCATTTATATTCTGGTCTGTTGAACCATTGTATCAGATATTTATCGGGTTGTTCCCCGAAGCACTTGATGAGACTAGCTGATGATTTACATTCCTTATTTATTCTGTGGATCATATTTTATATCTTGTGTGGATGAGATTAGTTGTGGCATGATTGTCGTAGACTTGTTTTATAGCTTAAGTATGCCCTGATGGATCCATTAAATTGGGTTTGTCCATCGGTGCGTACTGCTGGCCATTGACACGCGTCTAGTCCCTCGGTATTTTGGGACTGGGGCATGACATGGTTTTTGTGGTGGCCCATGCAGGTCAACGACAAATTATTCGGTTTCAACTTAGGGACCGAGCAAGCCTGCAACAAGAATATGATAAGTTATTAGGATCTCATCCACTTGCTTGAAACATTTTTGATATCTATATCGTAATCGAATTAAATTTTCTTGCATCATGCCTTGATTCCAGTGCGCCTCTTATAGTTTATTTTTGATGCAGAGCAATGGATTCACAAGCAGGCGACGAGACTCCCGCAGGAACACCACAAGTTGCAGGTGTCACCTATGACGATGAAGTGACACCAGTTGGTGGAGGTCAACTAGAACAACAAAACAGTCAAGATACCTCAAGAGGTCGGCAAGACGACATTCCACCTCCGCCGCAGTTCACCCCACCAATGCCTGTATTTCCACAAGGGCAAGCTATGGACGGACAACAAATGTTCCAAATGTTCTGCGCAATGATGCAAGCGCAACAGCAGAGTCAACAAGAGACGTTGAGTCGCAGCCTAGCACTTGTACTGGAGCTGGCGAATCTACCAGCACGACGGCCAGTGACAAGATCTATCACCGATTTCAGGCAGCTGAAGCCCCGTACCTTTTCTGGCAAGGAAGGACCAACCGAAGTTCATGAGTGGCTCACCAACATACAACACCAGTTGGAAGCAGCAGAACTTCCAAAAGAACGTTGGATGACTGCGATTAGAATACAGTTGACGGACAATGCTCATCACTGGTGGCTATCTGAGGAGACACGGCTCGGACCAGACCGAGTCACTTGGGAAGAGTTTTCTAGGCTCTTTCAGGAGATGTACATTCCGGCGACCGCTCGATCAGAACTTCGGGATAAGTTCAATTGCCTCACTCAGGACAGTATGACAGTGGAAGAATACAATGCAGAATTCATTCGTCTAAGTCGCTTCGCCCCAACCTTGATCCCGACAGAAGAAGAGAAGGCTGAGAAGTTCTTCGACGGTCTAACCCACGAGCTACAGAGACTGATCGGGTCCGTTGCGCCTACTTCTTACTCGGACGTCCTTGCAGCAGCCCGACGCATGGAACGCGTCACCAGGAGAGAGATCAGTCTGAAACGGTCTTCCACATCAGCCAAAGCACCGCAAGAAGAAGCTGCAAAGAGGCCTCACCTACACCAGCCACCCAGAGCCTCTCCGCAGATACTACCTACATGTCAATATTGTGGCAAGGAAGGCCATATTGAGAGGGACTGCAGACGCAAGTTAGGATTATGCTTGATTTGCGGAACCAACCAACACTTAGCCAAGGATTATCCTCATCATCGAGAGAGAGCACTGACATTAAACAGACAAGCTCTACCAGCACCAGGAGGGTATCAACCAAGGCCACCCTTGGCTCCACAAGCAGCACTCTTCCGGCAGGCTCAGCAGCAACAGAGGAATCCACCGCAAGGACGTGGACAAGCCCTGGCTATGACTTTGGTAGACGCACAAACTCATGGAGTAGCTAATGCGCGTAAGTTTTTATAGTTTTCTGTTTCTAGTATTGCTTTAGTTCGTGCATGTTGATTCGTGACCTAGCCTTAACCTAGTAATTAATTTGAACTTGCTAATAATTTATAACCTAGAATGTTTTTATAAATGATAACTGTAGAGATTATAGAGTCTTTTGTTATTGTGCTTATTTTGTGAACTTGAATTAATTTGTACCTCTTTTAATCATCGTCTAGCGTACTTATATTTATTGTACTATCTTGACTTATGCTGCTAATTATAGCCTACTTTTGCAAGCTTATCCTTTTATCGAGCTTGTTCATGACATATGTATTATTGGGTCGACACACTAATACAATTGTCTATTCAGAACTAGTGTACTACGGTCTGATCAACCTTAGTGCATTTTGGTTCGCTCTTCGCACGACTACTTCACGTGGATTGAGATATATAGTATACTTGCCCTCTAGATATGTCTGAGCATATCGTATCAGTTACATAACGGTACTAATACGAGCATACGAATAAGATTTTACCAATAGGATTTCAATCCACAAACTGCCCTGACCACTCTCCTATTTTTGAATTCTATAATCTCCTTGAACCTTGTACTTGTATTATAATACCATTCCCTTGAACTCTTTATTATTGATCTCCGTCTTCCCTTATTTCGGAAAGACGAAACCTCGTGCTTGGTATAAGTTTAATTTATAGACAGTATTAGATATACCCCACAGGCCAGTCACGATGTTGATGACCCTTTTATATATGATTAAGGGAATACTATAGGTGATGTGTTTGGTGTTAAAGACTTGAGGATTCAATACCATGATTAAATAAGTTGGGGCATAGCTTTATTAGATGTATAGCCTTAGATGATAGATGGGTAAATTCTAAGTTGGGTAGAGACCGCAATGTTCACTTGAGAGGAATCCTTTAGACTGTAATCAAGTGAGATTGGATAGAGAGAACCCTACCCTATTTTAATTTCGAGGACGAAATTTTTATAAGTTGGGTAGATTATAAGCCCCCTGATTTTCGGAATTTTAATTTGCAATTTCCCGGGATTTTTTCGATAATTAAAACCCATGCTTTTGGCAATTCAATGATTTTTTAATTATGGTTTATTCATATTAAAATATTATGGAAATAATATTTTATGGTGTAAAATGGAAAACCGGACACAGGGAAATTTTCTGTGAATTTATTGGACTCCGGAAACCCGTTTAAAGCCCTGAAGACCCATGTAGATTTTAAATCGAATTAAATCCGTGCCAACGTCCGACATTCCCATGAGAGCCGAAGCCAAGCCCAAGGAGCGTTGACCCAGCCCGAATCCTAGGTCAAATCCTATTCCAATTTTTTTGTATGTATAAATACATGATTCTAGTTTTTCTCCACAAAGAAAAAAAGAATAAAAAGAAAAATAACAAAATCCTAAATCCCTATTTTCCCAAATCCTAATTAACCCTAACCCTAATCTAGCCGTCGGCTACCCCCCACCGGAGCAGCCGACCCCCTGCCGCACGACCTCCTCCGTCACCTACCACCATCATCACCAGCACCTCCGCCCCTTCGCTCCGCCGCACGACCTCCCCCGCCGTGGCCGCGTTCACCCATCGATCCCCTCGCCTCGAAGCCCTAGCCGCCTCGATGACCCACCGGAGACCCGCTCCGCCCGTCGTGCCTCCAGCGACCTCTGCCTCCACTCACCTCGACTTCCCCCTCGGCCCGTCTCCGCCCTCGACAGCGAGTACCCCGACTCGCAGAACCCCCCAACTTCTCCCTGCCGATCGTCCACCGCCGCCCCTCGACCTCACAACCCGCCACCCACGCCGACGAGTCCCCGCCTAGACGCAGCCGCGCCTAACCCCGATCACCCCTCCGGCGAGTCAGCAGTTGCCGACCGCTGCCACATCGAGCACTGCCCCCACCCTCGTCCCAAGCATCAGTCGACATCTCCCCGTCGACTCCGGACAGTTGTCCAGGACCACCGCCTAGCAACCTCGCCGACCCTCTCCAGCAACGCCCCGCTGTCCCGAGTCAGACCCTAGGTCTGGACACAGCAACCCGACACGCGAGGACACGACCAGGACGTCAAATTTGACTCTCGGACACGTGAATTTTAGAACTCACGGAGCCTTGTTCAGGTACCGTTATCTTTCACCTCATAACTCCATTTTAGTTTTCGTCAGTTGCTATGCATAGACTGTGTAACCCTCTCGGTGCCCGTGCAACTCGCTCGGTGCATCGCGTCCTGTAGTGATCGCACACCGCGATCCAAAAACAGGAAAAACAACGCCCTGTTTCACCCCGGAACTGAGTACGCCCCGCCAATCGGGACGACTTGGTCGCACGCGGTCTTTATCGAACTGTGCGCGACGTTGATACGGTCGTGTGGGATTTCGCAGAAGTCGATTCGGAGGTGCGTGCACTCAGGAATCAACACGTATCCGCAGACGACACCCCGTATCCGTCCTTTCTGGAACGTGCTGTAACTTTGTGTACACACATCTGATCGAGACGAAACTTGCGCCATCAGACTCGTAGCAATACGCTGGTCCTGTGACCCAAGTTTGGTCCGATTCTGAGAACGTTGACAGAATTGCGTGTCGTGGGCCCTACAGGCTCCACTTGACAGGTGATTTTGTGATCGGCTCATCGAAATCCAATTCTGAAAGTTCCGTTGGGTTCGTATCATCGTTCCTGACTTGTAGACACTGAGTTTGCGAAATTTGGAGACCTTTGACCCTGACGCACTTTTCGGTGCAAAGCGGGCCCACATATGGAACCCGCTTTGGCCCGGAAATGACCTTTTTGCCCTGTGTCCAAATTGGACTTAAGGACAGGCGTTTCTAGCTATTTGATATCTTCTGAGACTGTTGGTGATGTTTATTACAGCTTTTGGAGGAGTACCCACCGGACCCACTGATCCAGGGACAGTTGTTGGATCCAGGACCCCAGGCAAGTGTACCTTGCCAAACTTTACAGTATTGTTACATATTTTCTTGCTTCATTATATTGCTGTGCATGCTTAACCTAGGACCGTGTGACGTACTTAGCGTCCGATTATCAGTCGGGTGCCAACACTATATGCAGTGTTGGGTACTATCATTTAGAGATGGACATTCGTGACACTTATATTCTCGTACTTGTCTTATCAAGTACCATATGACCCAGGACACTTGACACTATTCATGAGACAGGATCCTCCCGAGATATTCATGGTGATTCTGTATAGGATACGGGACTTGACAGAGGTACTATATTCTTAGATACTTTATGACTTGTTGCATTTAGCTATGATCGCGCTTGACATGGACATGAGACGTTATGGACATGATATGCGTGGTTACATTGGGTGGGGAGAGACACACATGCTACAGGCTGATTATATATATATAAACCATAGTAAACACATAGTAAAATACATAGTTATTGCTGCTACCGGCTCCCAGACACAGAGCTTGTAGTGGTCTCAGCCTGAGTACTCGTGATGCTCTCATTTGCATTTTCACATAGATGGTTACATACTTACCCTATTTATTTCATTATCTGCTGCACTGCATTATTTATTTTGGCATGAGCTTTCTTGTACCTTGCTATGTCCCCTGAGGACCTGGATCCGGATTTTGTCCCCAGATTTTGCAGACGAGGTTTATCCCGAGATTTACGGGACCGGAGCAGGAGCTGATCCAGGAGCTGTACTGACATCCCAGGATGAGGTGTTAGCCGAAGACTTTGCCTGAGCATCCATGTTCATGCTCAGTATTTATTTATTTATTTATTTATTTATTTCAGTCATTTATATTCTGGTCTGTTGAACCATTATATCAGATATTTATCGGGTTGTTCCCCGAAGCACTTGATGAGACTAGCTGATGATTTACATTCCTTATTTATTCTATGGATCATATTTTATATCATGTGTGGATGAGATTAGTTGTGGCATGATTATCGTAGACTTGTTTTACAGCTTAAGTATGCCCTGATGGATCCATTAAATTGGGTTTGTCCATCGGTGCGTAATGTTGGCCATTGACACGCGTCTAGTCCCTCGGTATTTTGGGATTGGGGCGTGACAGCGAGCCTAGAGTTGCGCTCGCACAAGGCAAGAACGTGCAGTGATAAGAACCCATTTTGAAACACAATTTCGAAAACACATTCACAGATATTTGAACACAAGTATAGGAAGGAACATGCTTTTCATTGATAATTCAGAGTAATTTACATAGAGTTTACATTTGATGCGCCTCTCGGCAACTTGATTTGCATTAAAAAAGGAAACTCAAAAGGCAGGGCGCGCTCCATCAGATAGTCCACGTCGTTCATACATTACGCCCTTGTACAGATTGAAAGTCCATGCCTCCAAAATGAGCTGACTCCAACTATAATTCAAAATAGAGGTGCTCCTAACGCCTCCTCGTCTATCCACTAGCGTTGCACCGCCTGAGTGCCTGAAATAGTTGCCCACAACGTGGGTCAGTACTTAACTTGTACTGGTGAGCGGGACGAACCCACTCGACTAAATCGACACTAGCTTATTAGGGGCGAGCATGCATTAGGATGATCTTTCTATAAAGAAGTAAGTGAATTCAATTCATATCAGTTGCATGTTTTGATAGGAATGAAAACAACATTTATCCATCAAGACATCGGTTGCTTACTCAACCGATGCACGTCTTCCCTGCAACGAAATACAAGTATACTAACCATCTGCACAAGACAATAAATTAGCATGTGTTCTATTCTATGCGGTCATTAGTGTGATCGACACCTTAGGGACTTATTCCAAGCATTGTGACGAGCCCTGTCATCCCGGGTAGCAAGCCCTACTGAAGGTCCCACAATGCATCGCGACTAGCACGATCAAATATCCCCCCGGGTTGATACGGTTCCAGTGCCCCAGAATACCATTTCGAGGAAAGCCAAACCTTGTGCACAAGTTGTCCCAGACCATGCAAATGCATAAAAAATTCATATATCATACAATGCATTGAAATGAAACAGAAGAAGTAAAGCAGCAATATATTCTTATGCAAGAGTTTATATTTTCTCAAGCCGAGTTCCAATTTTTGGTATCCTGTAGGTCCAAACTCTATCCGATGCACCAGGTCACAACCAAAAACCAAATTCCTTTACAAGGAAACTCAAGTTTATAAGGTGTGCAAGCATATAATTAAGTTAGTCTACAATCCCATGTTTCTTTCTTAGTGGCTAGCATGCATTATGGCTAAGGGTTTCCTAGGCATCCAATCGGGCATCATCGATGTGAACGTATGAAACATTAGAGATGTGGGCGTGAAGAAGTAGGAAAGAAGGGTCCGAATAACTCACTGGTTAAGGGAAAAATACTGAAACAAGGAGTCCCGCCTAGCGACGATCAAACGTCAGTTACGTGGACCTGCAACAGTACGAGCACCGAGTTAGAATCCTTTGCCTATCCTTCTGCCGAACTCCCCAAGAATCAAAGCTCCAACAGAGAAAGCCAACAGCGAAAACCAAGCAAATCGAAAGCAACAACAAATAAAAATCCCAAAGCAGCAATCAAGAAAACCAAGTAACAAAATACAAAAACTATTGGACTTGTTTCAATAGAGGCCTTCCCATGAGTTGGAAAGGATCATCGCATTTCGTCCGTGGCAAGAAGATGACGAAGATCTAAACTACGACTCAGACGGACTAGCCACATGCCCAATTATATAGTGCACATCCCGGTCGGATCGGGATTTGAGGCACTACATAATATACCACTAAGAAAAAGTTTTGTCCCAAAACTTAAGAACAAGGCCCTACCTCTGACTGAATGAACAATAAAGAATACTTCTCCTTCTTCTCCGACTCTATTTCCTAAGTTGATTCCTACACAAAATGGTTCCGCCGTAGCACGCGAACCAAGGACATCATACGGTTGTGAAGCACTTTCTTCTTATGATCCAAAATCCGTGCAGGCTCTTCTGAGTACGCTAAGTCCGTGCGCAGTTCTAATTGTTCGAAGCTAACCACATGACTCGGGTCATGCACATACTTCTGAAGTTGAGAAACATAGAATACATCATGCACTTCAGCCAAGGTGGGAGGTAGTGCAATCCAGTATGCCACACCTGCCACTCGTTCCAGTATTTCAAAGGAGCCAACAAACCTGGGACTCAGTTTGTCCTTTACGCCAAAACGCATCACCCCACGCATCGGCGTCACTTTCAAGAAGACATGATCCCCGACCATAAACTCCAAAGGTCTGTGATGAGCATCGGCATAGCTCTTCTGTCGGCTCTGTGCAGTGCAGAGTCTTTCCCGAATCAAACGAACTTTCTCAACTGCCTGCTCCACCAGCTCTTGCCCGAGTACCTGCCGCTCGCCGACTTCGTCCCAAAAGATTGGAGATCGACACTTGCGCCCATAGAGTACTTCGTACGGTGCCATCTGGATGCTCGATTGGTAATTGTTGTTGTACGCGAACTAGGCCAACGGAAGGTGCGTGTCCCAACTAGTCTTTAAATTGATTGCACACAGCCGCAACATATCTCCAAGTATCTGATTTGTCCTTTCTGTCTGTCCGTCAGTCTGGGAGTGGTATGCGGTACTGAACTTTAGCTTGGTTCCCAAAGCAGACTGTAGGCTAGTCCAAAAATGATATAAGAAACGTCCGTCACGGTCAGATACGATTGAGGCAGGTACTCCGTGTAATTGAACAATCTCGTCTATGTAAATCTGTGCTAACCGATCGACGCTCCAAGTAACTTTCATAGGGAGGAAGTGGGCCGATTTGGTCAAATGAACAACTATGACCCAAATCGCATTATGCCCTCGCGGCGTCTTCAGAAATCCCATAATGAAATCCATAGTGATGTTGTCCCATTTCCACTCGGGAATAACGAGGTTCTGCAACTCCCCGCCGGACCTCTGATGTTCAGCTTTTACCTGTTGACAGGCCATGCACTGTGACACAAAGTTCGCCACATCCCATTTTATACCGTGCCACCAGAAGGTCCTGCGTAAGTCCATGTACATCTTGGTGCTCCCTGAATGCAAGGAATACTTTGCATAGTGTGCCTCTGTCATAATTTCCCTTCGGAGTACTTGGTCGCTAGGAACACATAGCCTTCCTTTCATCTATAAGGCTCCATCTTCGCCTGCCACAAAGTCAGATGTCTTCTCTGCCGAGATCAGTCCATGTACTTTCGTTAGGAACTGATCGCCCTCCTGAGCAGATTTGATTCTATCATGTAAACTCGGTTCAAGATGGAGTGGTGCCAGCTGCACTCCTTGCTGCCGAACTCGAAACTTGATGCCCATCGCCTCAAGATCCTGAAGTAGACGATTGTTTATGGATAACAAGACCACATGCTTCCGACTCAGAGCATCAGCAATGACGTTTTCCTTGCCCGGTGTATATGCGATCGTCAGGTCATAGTCCTTAATCAGTTCTAGCCAGCGCCGCTGCCGGAGGTTCAGTTTCCGTTGGGTGAATATATACTTGAGGCTCTTGTGGTCTGTATATATTTTGCAAGCAACACCATAAAGATAATGTCTCCATAATTTCAGTGCAAACATAATTGCTGCCAATTCTAAGTCATGTGTCGGATAGTTTTTCTCGTGCGGCTTCAGTTGTCTGGAGGCGTACGATATTACCTTATCCCTCTGCATGAGCACACACCCCAAGCCGAGTTCCAAAGCATCACTGTATATCTGAAACTCTTCTACCCCATCCGGAAGTGCAAGAATTTGAGCTAAAATGAGACGTTTCTTAAGTTCCTGAAAGCTAGCTTCGCAGTCATCACTCCATTTATATATAATCCCTTTCTGAGTAAGGCGAGTCAAAGACGAGGCCAGTTTAGAAAAATCTTTCACGAACCTACGGTAGTATCCCGCTAGGCCCAGAAAGCTTCGAACTTCGATGGCTGATGTAGGTTGCTTCCAATCCACCACCGCCTCTATCTTCTTTGGGTCTACGGCGACGCCTTCTGCCGAGATGACATATCCAAGGAATGTCACGATGTTCAACCAGAACTCACACTTGTTGAGCTTTGCGAACAACTGATGCTCTCGTAATATTTGCAGTACGATCTTCAGGTGTTTCTTGTGCTCCGCCTCGTTCTTGGAATAGATTAGTATGTCGTCAATGAACATGGCCACAAACTTGTCCACAAACGGCCAAAACATGCGGATCATCAGATCCATAAAAGCTGCAGGGGCGTTCGTCAAGCCGAATGATATCACGAGAAATTCATAGTGTCCATATCGGGTTCGGAATACAGATTTATGAACATCATCAGATTTGATTTTTAACTGGTGATAGCCCGACCTGAGGTCAATTTTAGAGAAAATTGTTGTACCTTGCAGCTGATCAAACAAGTCATCTATCATTGGCAATGGGTACTGGTTCCGTACGGTAGCCTTATTCAATTCTCGGTAGTCAATGCACAGCCGCATGGATCCATATTTTTTTTCACAAACAGTACCGGAGCTTCCCAAGGAGAAATGCTTGGGAGAATGTATCCTCGGTCCAACAGATCTTACAACTGTACTTTCAGTTCCTTCAGCTCTGCTGGGGCCATTCGATAAGGTGCCTTCGATATCGGTCGCGAATTCGGAATGGTGTCAATGGAGAATTCGATCTCACGATCAGGAGGCATTCTAGGCAGCTCGTCCGGGAACACATCGAGAAAATCTGCTATAACTTCAGCCTGAGCTGCATCTGCACTTTTCTGCCGGGTGTCTCGAACAGAGGCTAAGTACCTTTCACAGCCCAATGAAACATGCGCCTAGCCGAAATTGCTGATATCACCATTGTCGTCTTCGGTGCAGCACTGCATGAATAGTAGAAGTCTGCCTCGCCGGGTAGACAAAATACGACTCGCTTCTTTGCGCACTCGATTGTTGCATGGCAAGCAACCAACCAGTCCATTCCGAAAATAATATCATAATCCTTAATGTCTAGCACAATAACATCTAAGGAAAGCTTCCTTCCTCCGATACAAATATAACCGTCCATACAGATCGCATGGGCGGGCATGTCGACTCCCGAAGGGGTACTCACGCAAAGGTTCATTTTTTAATGGAGTAGAAGCTAATTTATTCTCAACAGTAAAATCAACAGATATGAAACTATGCGTAGCACCTGAATCGAATAAGACTCTAGTAGGCAATTCTCGATAAAGTAAGTTACCTGTCACAGCAGTGTCAGAGACAGATGCCTCATCCCGAGTCAGTGCATAGACTCAGCCTTGAGCACCCTGGCGTCATGGGTTCACTGGTACAACATTGGTGCCATTTGCTGGAGGCCCCTTATTCTGATTTCCGTTGTTTTGATTCGACTGTGGCCTGACTATCGGCCTTGGATCTCGACAGTCAAAAGCCTTATGGTCCAGACGACCATATTTGAAGCACCCAATAACTCGACACTCATTCATACGATGCCCCAATTTGTCGCATGTATGGTAGTACGGTGCCTGGGGTGGACCCCTGTGTTCGGATGTGTGCGGACGCTTTTGTGCTCCAGACCCTCCTGTTTTCTGAGGCCTCTTGTTGTTATTGGTACAGGGAGTCTGCACATCAACCTTTGGTAGATTATGCCCAAAGATCCATTCACTATTCAGGGCATCTTTGTAACATTTCCTGTAGGTTTGGCACGTCTGATTTATGACGTCCCTACGCAAATCGTCATTCAAACCCTTCTAAAAATGGTAGCACCATGCCTGCTGGTTAGGCAAGAAGTGCCCGACAAACTTGGCAAGTCTAGCAAACACTGAATCATAATCATCCACAGACATACTTCCTTGTACCAGATTGCTGAGGTCGTCTTCTTTCTATTACCGCACGGCTCGTGGGATATATTATTCAATAAAGGCAGATTTAAACATTTCTCAGGTAATCTTGCAGTTGGGATTAGCATCATAAATCCCTTGCTTAGTGGCTTTCCACCAATCGTGCGTATGCAGTTCCAGTTGAACCGATGCACAAGCCACTCATTTGGAATCCTTAATGCCGACCAAGTTGAAGAGTCCCTCTATCTTTGCAATCCTTTCCATCACCACGTCCGGTTCTGCTCGTCCGTTGAACGTTGGTGGATGCATTTTGGTGAACTCTGCTGCTCGGCAGGTATTCCTAGCTAGAGGTTATGTTTCTTCTGACTCGTCTTCTACTACCACAACTGGCGGTGTGACAGGCGTCACAGTGGCTCCTCCGTTACTGGGTACCAAGGATGCAATCAATTACATCATGGTATACATCTACTTCTGATGAGCAGTGAACTGTGCCTGAGTTTGTGCCTATTGAGTGGTGGCTTGTTGTTGCTGCACCTCCATGAGATGTATAAGCCGCTCTGTCATATCGACTGAACCCGCTCCTCTGGATTCTCCAGAACTTGTCGAATCACTCTGGATAGGCTGAACACTGTTTGCAGCGGCAATATTTTTCTTAGCCATTGCTACAAAAGAGAGTAGCTTGTCAACATTCCAAAAATGATAGATTTTATATCTATGGCCTTATTGTATAGGCGACTCATCTCATGCAGCGGACGCCGAACGCAACTCAATTGAGAGACGCATCAAACTCCTATATTATCTTTTTAAAATCCCAAGAAAGTGAAGCCGTGCTCTGATACTAATATGTCACGCACCGATCCCAAAAGGGTCAAACGTTCTCGCTGGATCCTTTACAGAACCGATCGTCCTCGCTGGGGCGTGATGCCGTGCGAGCCTGGAGTTGCGCTCGCACAATGCAAGAACGTGCAGTGATAATATCCCATTTTAAAACACAATTTAGAAAACAAATTCACAGATATTTGAACACAAGTATAGGAAGAAATATGCTTTTCATTGATAATTTAGAGTAATTTACATAGAGTTTACATTTGATGCGCCTCTCGGCAACTTGATTTGCATTACAAAAGGAAACTCAAAAGGCAGGGTGCGCTCCATCAGATAGTCCACGTTGTTCATACATTACGCCCTTATATAGATTGAAAGTCCACGCCTACAAAATGAACTGACTCCAACTATACTTCAAAATAGAGGTGCTCCTAACGCCTTCTCGTCTATCCACTAGCGTTGCACCGCCTGAGTGCCTGAAATAGTTGCCCACAACGTGGGTCAGTACTCAACTTATACTGGTGAGCGGGACGAACCTACTCAACTAAATCGACACTAGATTATTAGGGGCGAGCATGCATTAAGATAATCTTTCTATAGAGAAGTAAGTAAATTCAATTCATATCAGTTGCATGTTTTGATAGGAATGAAAACAATATTTATCCATCAAGTACATCGGTTACTTACTCAACCGATGTACGCCATCCCTGCAACGAAACACAAGTATACTTATCATCTGCACAAGATAATAAATTAGCATGTGTTCTATTATATGCGGTCATTGGTGTGATCGACACCTTAGGGACTTATTCCAAGAATTGCGGCACGCCCTGTCAGCCTGGGTAGCAAGCCCTGCTGAAGGTCCCGTAATGCATCACGACTAGCACGATCAAATATTCCCCCGGGTCAATACGGTTTCAGTGCCCCTGAATACCATTTCGAGGAAAGCTAAACCTTGTACACAGTTGTTCCAGACCATGCAAATGCATGAACAATTCATATATCATACAATGCATTGAAATCAAACATAAGAAGTAAAGCAGCAATATATTCTCATGCAATAGTTCATATTTTCTCAAGCCGAGTTCCGATTTTTGGTATCCTGTAGGTCCAAATTCCATCCGAGGCACTAGGCCGTAACCAACAACCAAATTCTTTTACAAAGAAACTCAAGTTTATAAGGTGTGCAAGCATATAATTAAGTTAGTTTACAATCCCATGTTCCTTTTTTAGTGGCTGGCATGTATTGTGGCTAAGGGTTTACTAGGCGTCCAACCGAGCGTCATCGATGTGAACGTTTGAAATATTAGAGATGTGGGTGTAAAGAAGTAAGAAAGAAGGGTCTGAACCACTCACTGGTTAAGGGACAAATGCTGAAACAAGGAGTCCTGCCTAGCGACGATCAAATGTCAGTTACGCGGACCTGCAACAACACGAGCACCGAGTTAGAATCCTTTGCCTATTATTCTGCCGAACTCCCCAAGAATCAAAGCTCCAAATGAGAATGCCAATAGCGAAAACCAAGCAAATCGAAAGCAACACCAAATCAAAATTCCAAAGCGGCAATCAAGAAAACCAAGCAACAAAATACGAAAACTATTGGACTTGTTTCAATAGAGGCCTACCCATGAGTTGGAAAGGATCATCGCATTTCGTCCATGGCAAGAAGATGTCGAAGATCTAAACTACGATTCAGACGGACTAGCCACAAGCCCAATTACATAGTGCACATCCCGATCGAATCGGGATTTGAGGCACTACAGGCCCGAGCTAAACACTACCAAAATAAAATAGCGACGAGTGGTAAAAAAAGGAAACTCACTCACTTGTCGAGACCGTTAAACTATGGGTGCGGGCCATCCAGCAAAAGATAGAGAGAATCCTCATGCTCCAACGGTAAATCTGGCTAAACAAAACCAGTGGGGTAAGAACCCCAAATAGCAAGTACCACAAGGAAGTCCAAGGTAAACAACAAAACCCAAAACAAATAATAATGACAATAAATAGATACAGATCGAGACTCATGCAGTACCAATGCACTCATTTCGAAAATAAAGAAGACTATAAAGAAATATTGAACAGGAACAAGCTAAAGAACATAATAGAAGATGAGTGATGAGAGAGCTTAGAAATACTCTTGAACCAGACCACAACCCTTAAACCAAAAAGGACTAGGGTTACAGACAATTTTTTAGCAGAGTTTAGCCTCTAGCCACTCACCAACATATTGAACAAAATGCGAGCATATAAAGTAGCGCTCAACCAAATATACACGACCAATCAATCTCTACGGCTTGATATCATTAACTAAATAGAGTTATCACAAGCCAAATTACTAGCATGCAAGTTGAGGAACTTCACTACCACCTAGCTGCAGACACTCGAGTTGCCAAGGGGCAATGAAAGTATGGGACATACATAAATATAAAGAACCATCAGAATCAGTAAATAGTAAATAAACATCTACTCAGAAAATATATGAATACTCAGCAATGCCATTAGCATATAATCAATAGTAGTCAGGGGCCCATGTCAATCAGGATTATCCCTGCCACTATGGGGACCCAAAGCGACCCGAGTCACTGGTAGCACGAAATGTCCTCCCCTCTCAATGTTCTATATGAGTTTACTAGTCAAATACCCTATAAGATTCATTTCCAGTTCTCAAGTCGGGGACACTCGAGTATCATTCGAAATGATGAGCCGTGGGTATGGGTCATTCACGAGTTATCACTGGCCAATATTCTCATAACTCACAACACGCGATACAATGGACAATACTCACACTCAATTGCCCAATGCCAAGATGCAATAGATTAACATTAAATAATAGATTCCATGTTATCGTAAAGAACATGAACTCGTGTCAAGCATATAAGAAAAAAAAACTTTCCAAAACTATATAAAGCCACAATATTATGATAAGACATAAAACTAGTCGAAGGAGATAGCAAATACGGACAAAAATGGGCAAAAACGGACAAAAAATATCCTAAAACAACATAATTCAGATTATCCAGCAAATTTTTGCGGATTACCAGCGGATAATCCAATACGACACATCAAGTTTATGGGCAAAAATTTGGATTATCTGTCGGATTTTCGCAGATTACTATCGAATTTTTCCGAATTGACACAACAGTTGGGACAAAAAAAAAATCTAAAACTTGTTTCAGCCATAAAAACCTTATTTTAACTTGAAATTTGAAATTTCAAAGGTTAAAATTGTATGAAATCAAATTTCCCACAAAATGGGAGCATTAGGTTTTATAAATTTTGATTTTAGAAAAATAAAAAAACTACAAAATACTCCATAAAAATGGATTTTCGGGAGCTAAAACTTAAAACCGACGACCAAAATCAAAAATGCTATATACAAATAATGTAAAATATTTGAAGAGACATATTTTTTTACTATATCTAAGCATGAATACCAAAGGAAACAAAATACAAAAAAAATGTTTACCACTTTGAGCAAGATGTACTTGCCTAGGTCAAGTTTCTAGCCTAATACTTTTACTCCACCACCAAGAGGAGTTCAGAAACCACTCTTAGGTCTCACGACCAAGCTCCAAGTTAAAGGCCCAAACAAGAACCTTGGAGAGGTAAGGCAGAGAGAAATGATGAGAGAAAGTGAAGAGAGAGAGGGAGGATAAAGAAAATAAAGAGGCTTATATAGATAAAGGGGATTTATTCGTGACTGTTGGATCTGCCACAGCGATCCATGTCACTTCCCAAAACAATATCATCAACTCAAATAAAAACCAAGAAACCATTGGATAATAGGGTGATTTAGAACTAAGAAACCAATGGATGAAATGATGCATCAATACTATTCACCAGGGCAAAATATCCCTGGACGAAAAAATCGGCAATGATCTGCGAAAAACCAACGGATGATCCGAAAGAAGAAAAATCCCTACTTCAAAAAAAATCCATGTTCTTCATTCTACGCACGGGTCCTAACACAGGTCTATGGCAATGCCAAAGGTATTCTACTTGTCCAGGGTAGTCTCACAAGGACAAACAGAAATCAAAATACATGAATACGTTAGACAAAAATACACAAGAATACAAATCTCAATATAAGTTCTATTCTCAAGAAAAATTTTAAATATCGAAAATCTAGAAATACAAAATACGGAAACGAATGTGACAACTCTATCCACCTTAGAAAAATTTTGTCCTCGAAATTTCACTAAAAACTAGGCGAGTATATCAAGCAGGCTAGAACAAGCTTAGGATGCAGAAATAAACATAACTCGTCAGGAAATAAAGTACATCATGTGAACAGTTAATATTTGAAGAATTTAAATAAATGAGAAAATAAATACATACATATATATATATAATATATGAAAAGAAGAGAACTAAAAGGCATATAGAATAATATACCCCAAAGTCAGTTGAGTAGGGATCCGTACTCGCTGGCCTACGCTGACTCACAAAGTATGTTAGGGTCAAGTCTCGTGGTAAGTCGATACCAACGACTTAGTCTAAGACATGAATCCGATCCAGGACACACCTTCATAGTCAGAATACGTCATGGATATCACGTATCACGAGGTACAGAGGTGGAGGAGTAGGACGAGAAACTTGCCTTCACTCGTCGAAGATATCGAGTCGCCCATTGTACTCCGAATATAGCAAAATACAAGGTCGTTGATAAAACCCAAGAATAAGAATGACTACAAAAAAGGATTAGGAAATTACATACAATCTGGCCACTCTCGGCCAAAAGCTCCTACAAACTCATGTCAAACTAAGCACCCTTCCCACGCCTCCTGGCTAATGCTCTAGTATGTTGCTAGCTCGGCCCAACCTTTTGGGCTTGTATATACTGTACTGGATGCTGATAGTGAAACTACAGGGACTGCGTCGGAAGAGGTCACTGAATAAGGGGTCAAACTACCTTAGTTGGTTCCCTCTAACCCTCAATCGCCAATATCACTAGGGTAACTGACGAAGCCTCTAGACACCTATGGACACAAGACCCAACATATGATCGAACGCCACACACCCGAGATACTAACCATTGCCCTCTTGTACTGAGCTATGACGTGCCTTAGCTTACCATAGTAGGCACACCCTGAATGCACTGACTGCCTGGACTGCTGCACTGATACTGCCGTCAGAGCTGATGATATTGCCTGACGAGGAGTTTGATGATCTCGATGATCTAGAGCTCTGACTATTAGGACTGGAGTTTGAGTTTGAGCTAAGGACTCAATGGTAATGCCCCTCATGGCTGAGTGGGACATCTTCTTTCCTCTGATCCTCTCTGCCAACCTATGACTGGCAAGCTCTATAGATCTAGTTGCCCTGAGAATTGTATCGAAGGTGGCATAACAATCCCCCCCCATAAGCTGCTGTAGCTCCAAATGCAATCCCTACTCAAACCTCTTGGCCCTAACCTCATCGGAAGCTACCATATGTAATGCAAACCGATTAAGCCTATAAAACTCTGTCACATACTGATCCACGGTCATCGTTGCCGTTAATGGTTGATAAATTGCTGATAGAGCTGGAACTTAGTTGTAGTATGGAAGAACTTCTCTTGAAAGTGCTCCTTGAAAGTCTCCTAAGCAATAGGCTTCGGAAGAGACATCTCATGTGCTAACCACCAATCTCAGGCAATATCTTACAACTAAAGCTTCACCACTGCTACCTTGTCCTCTGTTAAAGTCTTAGATGCCTCCATAAGAGCCTCAGTATCCTAGAACCAAGAATCGACTAACACTGTATCCTCGGTGCCAAAGAATTGAGCCGGACGCAGATGACTGAAGTTGGAAGCAGAGTTGTGAATGTGCCATCCATTTTCCTCCAAGGCATTCCCAAACATAGGGTGTTGTTGGTACACTCCTGGCCCTGTTGCAACTGCTGGTATAAGTGAGCAACCTGCTGTTGGACCTGGATTTGTTGTTGATAGTGCTGCTATTGTTGCTGTCGCTGCATCTCCATCATGCCCCTCATCATATCGAGTATGACATGCTGATCTAACTGTGCTGGTAGCACAGAAGGAACTGAAGGAACTGGTTGGGTTGACTAGGATGGCTGAACTAATTAGACATAAATAAACTGAGCTGCTGACTGATGCTAGGATGGTACTGGAACCTAACTATGAGGAGGCAGGATCTGATGTTAGCGTATTGCCTGAGCTACAGAAGGAGACAAAACAATATAATCCTCGAAAGAATAAGCAGGTGATATGTCCCTGAAGGATAAGCACATGAGATATCAATAATGGACGAGAATAGAGCAAGGACATATCAATCATGTTTACAGTTCAAGGGTATCAAAAAATGTGATAAGCTAGAAGAGATAAAATGAAGACAAATACATGGGATTGAGATTCTAACAAGATGAATCCCCTAAAAGTCTGAAAAACAGACATGTATGGGCCACCACTAAAATTTTGTCGTGCCCCAAAACCAAAATACTGGAGAGCGGTCACGGTGGGGGTGATAGATTACTATAACGAGGCCTTGTTGTTCTATCATTTGTATCATTAAAGCTCGTAGCTTGTTAAATTTTGCCTCAATATATTAGACGCATAGATTAATGTCATTACTAGTACGTCCATCTCCTGCCACATAGCAGAACACCACACGTATTCCAGCAGATTGGATGGTTACAGAGGATGCATAAGACGAATTGATGCTTTCGATTTCAGAATCCAAATCTTGAGGAACACAACCCCCAACTAGATTTGTAGGAAGCAACTGTGATGAACTGCTTCTTGATCTAGTGCCTTAATATTCACCCACAATAGGAATTGACCGCAGGTCAACTCTAGGTTCATATTCTGAATCAGATGTATCCGAATAGAGAACAAGGGATTGATTGCTACCCCAGTTTCCTTTGCTTCTTCTTTTATTGTTGATGTCCTACCATGTTGACAGAGGCATAAGGAATATCACCGCCATGTTGTTGTTTTTACCTTTGCCATGGAGATCGTTATCTCATTGGTGTGACAACTTGCAGTCTATTAAACAGTAATAGTTAGTAAGTGTTTCAATCTTTCTTTGCGCAACAACACTAGAAGGTGATTTGATGACGACAAATAGCTTCCCCCATAGTTGGAGCTATTATAGCATTGTGTGCACAAAGCTTTGCGCTTTTGATGGAGATGCTTTCATAAATCAAAGCCCAATCGATCCATCACCAAGGATTTCGGCTTTGACATTGTTGCAGGAACAACACTTCCTATGCGATTCGGTTCCGTGGGATAAATTCTTCTTGCATGAAACTTTTGAGCATGAGGCCTACCAACATAAGGTCATCTCATACTGCTTTATAACATCATTAGTATGGAGAGCACAACATTCATTCCCGCGGGAAGCAGTAGTCGTGGGAAGAATGTCAGCATCAACGCAAGAGTAGTATCTTTAGTATTGAAAGTCAAATAGTGGAGCAGAATGGTCTACGGGAAGCTCCTCGTCGCAAGATGGTGAAACATTAAAGCATGAGTGTTGGTTTTCGAATGAGCAATTGATTTACCTCACGTGGGAGCTTGGTTTGTTACTCTTCTTCTCGCGGGAGCTTCTCCTCCAGTGTGGAAGTTATTCATTTGTTCATAGTGGATTCTGGACATAATAGCTTAATTTTATGTGTCGTCACAGGAATTCTTCTTCAAGCATGGCAGTTGTTTTATTTAGGATAGATTATGGATGGTAGCCTCTTTATCTTTTGTACCATGAGAAGTAATCTTCTCGCAGGAAACATCATTATTCTTGTGGCCAATGCTGTATAGACAGTCGTTACGATGCCCTTCAATACTATAGTGAATTCTTTTACCGAGGCGGTCGTTCGATTTGTTCGCAAAAATATGTTGGATTGTATTATTGCATTTTAATCTCTTTGACATGAGACATTCGACTCTGGACTTGTTCAAGATAGAATCCACTAACTTGTGGATTTTGAGCCAATCTTTGGAAACTACCAAGGGTGTGACTTCATCATCGACTCCCGCTATTTCCTTGTTCATGATGGCAACAGGATATGTGGTATGAGACTTTGAGATCCACGTGTTGCGCGTGGTTGGGATAATAACCTTTATGGCTTGGTTAGTTCGACGGGAGATCTTCCTAAATTGACGCATAAAGATCGTGCTGGATGTTGTCTTTACATTCACCGGATTTGTTCTTAGACATTATTTGTAAAAGGTGTACTAAAAAACATAGTAAAATTTGTGATGATGTGGTGATTGTATTTGGGTACGTGTTAATAGTTGTGATGATTGTTGATCAAATATGTGCAAATTGGAGATTATTGAGGTCTAGACAGCTGACTACCGCTGTCAACGACAGCGTAGGCTGGGTATTCACAACCCGTACCCAATATCACGGGCGTGGGGCAAGGCATATTTTTAGTGGTGGCCCATGCAGGTCCAGCTTAATAGCACTCAGGACTTAGAAGTGCTATTGAGGGACTTATTAGACTACGAGAATATCATTACAACATAGGACCGATTATGAGATTGTATGATTACTATTATTTATGTCTTATTTTTGCATCTTCTTATGGACTCCTATGTCCCTTTTCCCCATTCCAGAGAATGTTTAAAGAGACGAAAGGCCGCGAATACCACCCAACGATTTCTGAGGGGTCATCCTCCACCCTCTATGTGACTCAGGAGATAGCCAAGACCTTTCCACATCTTTCAGGAACTTCAACCAACACCATGGTTTTTGTCACGCTCTAGTCCCAAAATATCGAGAGACTAGACACGTGGCAATGACCAGCAGTACACACCGATGGAGAAACCCAATTTAATGGACCCATCAGGATGCACTTAAGCTATAATACTACAATAAGGGTCTACTAATCTCATCCACAGAAATGAATATCAACAAAAGGAAATTATAATCATCATCAAGTCATAAGTAAATAAATCGGAGAACAATTCGATAATAAGTCTGATACAATTATTCATTAAACAATAATTCTAATAGCATCAAAGACTGAGTATAGAAGAAACATATACTCAGGAGAAATCCTCGGCAATCACCTCGTCCTCGGTTTCTGGTTCTGCTCCAATGTATGCACCTGTTCCTGCTTCTGCTCCTGCTAATGCTCCGGCCCCGTATACCTTAGGATAGATCTCGTCAACTAATCCTGGGGACATAATCCAGAATCCAGGTCCTCATGGGACATAGCAAGGTACAAAAATAACTCATGCCAAAATAATGCAGTGCAATAATAAATGGAACAATAGGGTAAATATATAACCAGCTAAGTGATATGTAAGTGAGAGTTTTAATCATACTCGGACTGAGACTACTATAGGATCTGTGTCGGGGAAACCCATAACAGTATTCTCTCGAAGGGCCAGTAATGTACCAAAGCTCTGTGTCAAAGTCTAAGGCACCTCTAGTAAAGTAATATATATATAATCAGTCTTTTGTATGGTAAATCTCTCCCCACCCAATGTAACTGTCACGCCCCAGTCCCAAAATATCGAGGGACTGGACACGTGGCATTGGCCAGCAGCACGCACCAATGGACAAACCCAATTTAATGGATCCATCAGGGCGTACTTAAGCTGCAGTACAACAATAAATAGATCAAAGGATACAAGTCACAGTCTATTCTAATCTCATCCATAACAGATAATCACAGATCAAAAGCCAGAATAAATATAAATAAATAAAATCTAACATATCTCAATAAAAGTGTCTCGAAAAATAATCCGAGAATAAGTCTGATACATCAATGCAATAGACAAAAAATAAAGAAACTGAAAATAGAAACAACTGAGTATATAAAGCCATTACTCAGGAGAAGTCCTCTGGCACGATCTCGTCCTCAGGTTATGGTACAGCTCCTGGAAGTGCTCCTGTACTGTATATCTCGGGATGGATCTCTTCGACTATACCTGGGGACATAATCCAGATCCAGGTCCTCAGGGGACATAGCAAGGTACAAGATAACTCATGCCAAAATAAATGCAGTGCAGCAATAAATGAAACAATAGGGTAATACTATATAACTAGCTAAGTGATTTGCAAGATGAGAGCGTCACTAGAACTCAGGCTGAAACTACCACAAGCTCTGTGTCGGGGAGCCGGTAGCAGTGATATCATGTGGTTGTCTAGCTCGGAGAGAGACTAAGATGCCGGCATAATATAATCAACCTGTAGCCTGTGTATCTCTCCCCACCCAATGTAATCATACGTCTCATGTCCACAACGTCTCATGTCCATGCCATGCAGGATCAAGTCTAATGCAGTAAGTCATAATAAGCTCTAAGCATATATGTAAAGAACATGTCATGAACCAGAATCCTATACAGAATCACCATGAATGTCTCAATAAAATTCTGTCTCATGAATAGTGTCAGGTATCCTGGGTTATGACGTACTTGATAGGACAAGTACGAGAAACATCGGGTCTCGGTATCCATGTCTAGATGATAATACACAATGCCACGTACGGTATTGCCACCCGACTATTAATCGGACGCTAAGTAAAGTCACACGGTCCTAGGTTGAACATTTATATCAAGACTATATATGTATGTACAAGGACTCAAGCAAAGTACTATAACAGGAATCACTGCGAGTTGGCAAGGTACACTTGCCTGTGGTTCTGGCTCCAACTGTAGCTCTGGTATTCGTAAAATCTCCAGGAATGTCTTCGGATGCTGAAACAAATATCACCATCAGATTCAAAAAATATTAAATAGCTAAAAACGCCTATCCTTGAGTCCAAGAGACAAGGGCAAAAATAATAATTTCGGGTCAAAGCGGGGTCTACATGTTGCCCGCTTCGCACCGAAAAATGTGTCAGGGACAAAGTTCTCCAAATTCGTCAAACTTAGTGTCAACCGGTCCAGAACGATGATACAAACCCAACAGAACTTCCAGAATTGGATTCCGATGAGCCGATCATAAAATCGCCCGTCAAGTGGAGCCTATGGGGCCCACCATACGCGATTTTGTCAACGTTCTCAGAATTGAATCAAACTTGGGTCACAGGACCAGCGTATCGCTACGAGTCCGATAGCGTAAGTTTTGTTTAGATCTGACGTGTATACACAAAGTTACAACGAGTTCCAGAACAGACGTATACGGGACGGTGTCGGCGGATACGCGTTGATTTCGGTGTGCATGCACATCCAAATCAACTTCTGCGAAATCCTGCACGTCCGTATCAACGGCACGCATGTTTCGGTGAATACCGCACGCAACCAAGTCGTCCCGTTTGGCGGGGCGTACTCAGTTTCGGGGTAAAATAGGGTATTATTTTTCCTGTTTTTGGATCGCAGTTCGCGATCGCCACAGGACGAGATGCACCGAGCGGGTTGTACGGGCACCGAGAGGGTCACGCAGGGTTTGCGATGCAACAGACGAAACCGAAAATGGGTCAACGAGCAGAGAGAACGGGTTACCTGAACAGGGCTTCGAAAACCGAGATTTCTCGTGTCCGTGTCGACACGACACAGCGTGTCCGAGTTCTAGGGTTTAGGGCTTGGGGCTTCGTCGGAGCTGCGGCGGCCAGAGGCGGAGCACCGGGGAACGCGGGGGAGGTGATCGGATCGTGCGGGTGAGGGTGAGCGGGTCGGGTCGGGTTGGGTTGGGTTGGCCCGATCCGACAATTAGGGCCAGGGGTCCGGTTCGGTTGGACCGGGTTCAGCCCGGTTCAGCCCGGTTTGAACCCGGTTCAACCCGATTTATTTTAAATTTTTAAATAAAATAGTTTTTTTGCTTTTAAAAATATTTTCGGGGTCCAATAAATTCCAGAAAAATTACCCTAAGTCCAATATTTTATTTTACACCCAAAAATATTATTTTCATAATATTTTAATATATTTTAAAAATATTTAATTTTATTTAATACCGAAATACCCTAATTTTTAATTAGTAAAAATTACCAAAAATCCCAGAAAATTCTGAAAAATCCTGTTTAAAAAAATCTTGAAAAATCAGGGGGTTTACAATCTACCCCCTTAAGAGGATTGCGTCCTCGCAATCAAAGAATAACCGGTCAACAGAGATGACACGGTTGTAAGCATTGTTCGAAACACATCAAAAGACACCTAGGGAAAATATCGTTTCCCTAAGAATGAAAGTTATGCACTTTCCAAAGTAAAGAAAATCTAGTTAAAGCAAGAAAACTACAACTTTTTAGGAAAAATAGGTTATTATTAACAAGTTCCAAATTACTAGGTTAGGGCTAAGGTCACGAACCCATAGGCACGAGCTAAAATAATACTAGAAACGGTAGATATGAATCACTTACGCGCATTAGCTACTCCAAGAGTCTGTGCGTCCTCCAAAGTCATCGCGAAAGCTTGTCCGCGTCCTTGAGGTGGTGCCCTCTGCTGTTGCTGGGCTTGCTGGAAAGGTGCTGCTCGAGGTGCCAAGGGTGGCCTTGGTTGATGTTCTCCTGGTGCTGGTAGAGCTTGCTGGTTTGCCCTTGGTGCTCCTTCTCCACGTTGAGCACAATCCCTTACCGAATGCTGACGGGATCCGCATGCTAAACACAATCCTAATCTGCGTCGGCATTCCTTGGCGAGATGGCCTGCTTTGCCACAGTAGTGACAAGTAGAAAAAACTATTACTTGTGGTGTAGATGCTTTCTGCTGTTGGTGTAGGTGAGGTCTCTTTGCAGCTTCTTCTTATGGTGCTCTGGATGTTATTGATGGGGAAGGCCGCTTCAGACTAGTCTCTCTCCTGGTGACGCGCTCCATGCGTCGGACTGCAGCAAGGACGTCCGAGTACGAAGTAGGTGCAACGAATCCAATTAGTTTCTGTAGCTCGAAGTTTAGTCCGTCGAAGAACTTCTCGGCCTTCTCTTCTTCTGTCGGGATCAATGTTGGGGCGAAGCGACTTAGACGAATGAACTCAGCGTTGTACTCTTCCACCGTCATAGTATCCTGAGTGAGGCGATTGAACTTGTCCCAAAGTTCCGATCGAGAGATGGCTGGAATGTACATCTCCTGAAAGAGTTTGGAGAACTCCTCCCAACTAACTCGGTCTGGTCTGAGCCGTGTCTCCTCAGATAGCCACTAGTGATGAACATTGTCCGTCAATTGCATTCTGACGGCAGTCATCCAACGTTCCCGTGGAAGCTCAGCTGCTTCTAATTGATGCCGAATGTTGGTGAGCCATTCGTGAACTTCTGTGGGCTCCTCCTTGCCAGAAAAGGTACGGGGCTTCAGTTGGCAAAAATCAGTGATAGAGCCCATCGATGGCCGCCGAGCTGGTAGGTTGGCCTGCTCCAGTGCAGTTACTATGCTGTTCCTCAAGTAATCAGCCTCGCGATGCTGAGCCTCGTGTTGGACTTATTGCTGGGCTTGCATCATTGCGTAGATTATTTGGAATATCTGTTGCCAGTCAATTGGCTGCCCTTGTGGGAATACGGGCATTGGTGGAACGAACTACGGCGGAGGTGGGATGTCATCACGCCGGAATCTTGAGGTAGGTTGACCTGCTTGATGGCTCCGTTGAGCTGATTGAACTCCACCGACTAGTGTCACTTCATCGTCATAGGTGACACCTGTAACTTGTGGTATTCCTGCGGGAGTCTCGTCGCATGCTTGTGAATCCATTGCCCTGCATCCAAAATAAACTATAAGAAGCGTACAGAAGAATCAAGGCAGGATGCAAGTAAATTATTTTTGAAGTCCATATAAAGATCAAGAATGATTCAAGCATGTGGATGAGATCCTAAAACTTATCCTATTCTTATTGCAGGCTTGCTCGGTCCCTAAGTTGAAACCGAACAATTTAGTCGTTGACCTGCATGGGCCACCACAAAAACCATATCACGCCCAAGTCCCAAAATATCGAGGGACTGGACACATGGCAATGGCCAGCAGCACGTACCGATGGACAAACCCAATTTAATGGATCCATCAGGGCGTACTTAAGCTGCAGTACAACAATAAATAGATCAAAGGATACAAGTCACAGTCTATTCTAATCTCATCCACAATAGATAATCACAGATCAAAAGCCAGAATAAATGTAAATAAATAAAATTTAACATATCTCAATAAAAGTGTCTCGGGAAACAATCCGAGAATAAGTCTGATACATCAATGCAATAGACAGGAAATAAAGGAACTGGAAATAGAAACAACTGAGTATATAAAGACATTACTCAGGAGAAGTCCTCTGGCACGATCTCGTCCTCAGGTTCTGGTACAGCTCCTGAAAGTGCTCCTGTACTGTATATCAAGGGATGGATCTCTTCGACTATACCTGGGGACATAATCCAGATCCAGGTCCTCAGGGGACATAACAAGGTACAAGATAACTCATGCCAAAATAAATGCAGTGCAGCAATAAATGAAACAATAGGGTAATATTATATAACCAGCTAAATGATATGCAAGATGAGAGCGTCACTAGAACTCAGGCTAAAACTACCACAAGCTCTGTGTCAGGGAGCCGGGTAGCAGTGATATCATGTGGTTGTCTAGCTCGGAGAGAGACTAAGACGCCGGCATAATATAATCAACCTGTAGCCTGTGTGTCTCTCCCCATCTAATGTAATCATACGTCTCATGTCCACAACGTCTCATGTCCATGCCACACAGGATCAAGTCTAATGCAGTAAGTCATAATAAGCTCTAAGCATATATGTAAAGAACATGTCATGAACCTGAATCCTATACAGAATCACCATGAATGTCTCAGGAAGATTCTGTCATGCCCCAGTCCCAAAAATACGTAGGACTAGGACACGTAAGCATGCCAGCCGCATGGATATGGCAACTCCAATATATGGAAACCAAATCCATACGTACGCTGTAATATGAATATAAAATCCACAAGTGGTATAAAATATAATACAAGTCACAGGGTAAAATCTAAATCTCATCCACCAAAATCATATAGAAATAAATAACCAGTATCTATGAAACTAGATCTCAATAAGAAGTATCTAAGGATGATAGTTGGATGGAAACAAATCCACTACCAACTCGAATATAAGAGCAAATACAATATGAGTACAACACCCCAACACAATATAAGAATACCAGCTATCCATCACAGCTCGAAGAGAAGACATCCTCGGATCACATGTAACCATCCAAATCTGCGCTTCTGTAAATACTCAAAAAAAGATATACCTGGCAGCGGACCAGGTCCTCAGAGGGACGTAACAAGATACAGAAAATATGAGCCAATTTGAATACAGTAAACATGCATATGGTTTGAAAATAGATAAGTACGCTGTACAAGACAATCTATATGAATGCAAATGAGGACAACTTTTTGACGTATGGACAAGGGTAGTCTACTCGATCTAAGCCTCACAACTCACGCACCCGTCTAGAACATCAGAAATCGACATACCTCTGGGGTAGCGACCAGCGCGACTCTACAGAAATTGACATACCTCTGGGGTAGCGACCAGCGCGACACACGCCCGTAGTGCGAACTATATACTACGGTTTACCAGAGTGGTTAAAAGCCCATACGCCTAATGATTGTCCTCCCATGATACTAGGTGCCATGTGTGTGTCAACATATCTAATACATAGTAATGACTGGAGAAAAATTACACATGCAAGAACTATACAGAAATGAAATAAATAAAAAGAAATATAAATAGCATGCAAACTACTGTAAACAATTTGGCAAGGTATCTTGCCTGGGGTCCTGCTGCTGGTATGAATCAGGGTCCAAGTCACAGTCCAAATAGCCTATATATTACAAATTTATCACGTTAAAAGATAATTTATTTAATTTATTTAATTCTGGAATAGTTACTCTAAAATCCTATTTTAATCTTATTATTCTGATTTTTATGTTAATTCCTAAATTTTGTCCAAAGAAACTGAATTTTATCAACTCGAGACTCATGGCACGCAAATCGAGACGATCTGTTGACCAAAAAGTCAACCGATACAAACTCGACTTTCATGCATGATTTCCTGCAGATTTTAGCATAAAAAAAAATATACTGGAATTTACGGCTCGTCTGAATTCAAATTCGTTTGGGAATTATGGCACATACAAATTTTGTATTGTACACCGATGGTTAAATTCTAACCTAGAAGTTCTACAGAATTAACAGTATGTAAATACTTCAAAATAAATTCTGAGATGATCTCGACATTAGCTTTCCGAAACTTTAAACGGTTCATGATTCTGATTCCTGGTTCTCCCGGAATCGTGAAAACATCAAAACACGTCTATTTTCGGACATACTGTGCTCTACGAATTTTCCAGAATTTAATACTCATAATTTCGTAAAAAAAAATTATATAATCAGAAAGCTAACCTCATTATCATTCTAACAAAAAAACTGGAGCACGTTTGGAGTCCGGAGCTAGGAGATATCGTCTTTTTAATTCGTCATAATTAGTAGAAAATGAGGCTGAATTTATGATTATGACGAAAAAAGAGAGGAATTTGGGAAAAAAAATATGAAGGATGAGGTATTTATAATGGTGGAGACTACGTAATTAAATACAACTAGAATTGGTTAATTTGGATAGGATTATGATGAATTTAAATAAGGATATGATATACATTAAGTTGTATTCCTAGTAGGTTCAGGATTTGAATTAATTTAAAGTAGAGTTTGAATCTATCTCGAAAATTTATAATCTTGAATATAATTAAATATAATACAAATAATTTATAAAATTTTATTAATATCTATTAACACTAAATTAGCATCTATCTAATATTAAGACTATATATATCCAAATAAATCCTAATTAATTTTAAAAATCTAAAATAACCTAAAAATGATTCTAAATAAATATTTATATAAGTAAATATATCAAGAAATTTAATACCTATAATAATATAAAATATACACAAAATATCTTTTTTGGGTGAGGGGGTTTACAATCTACCCAACTTAAAACAATTTCGTCCTCGAAATTAAAATAGAACATGGTTTCTCTCTATCTAATCTCACTTGATCACAATCTAAAAGAATTTACCTTAAGTTTAATAATGCAATTTCTACCCAACTTAGAATTTACCCATCTATCACATAAGGCTCTTACACTTAAGAAAATATTCCTTAATTTATTTTCTCATGTCATTCAATCCTCAAAACTTTAACACCAACTATATCATATATGATATGCCCTTAATCAATTATGAAAGATAGTCACCAAATAATGTGATTGGCCTATGGGGTATATCTCGTACTATCCGTGTATCACTTATATCCAAGCACGAGATTTTGTCTTTCCGAAACAAGGGAAGATGGAAAGCAACGGAAAAGAGTTCAAGGAGGGGTAATAGAATAGAAGTATGAGAATCAAAGCGTTTAAAGAATTCAAATGAGAATTGTCAAGACAGTTGTGGATTGAAATCTTAATTTGGTAATTTCTTATTCGCATGCTCACATCGGTGCAGTTATGTACTTGATATGATATGCTTTGTCGTATCTAGAGGGTAAGTATATTTGTCTACTGGTCCACTATACATCTCAATCCACGTAAAATACTATTGCGAAGGGCGAATCAAGCGCATTATGGCTAGCTAGACCATAATACACTGATTCTGATTAGACAATTTGTATTAGTGGTTGATCAGGCCCCAATAACACATATGCCATGAACAAGCTCGATATAAGATTAAGCTTGCAAAAACTAGGCTATAATAGCAGCATAATTCAAGGTAGCACAGAAAATATAACGCTGGATTATGATGTGAGAAGTTACAAAATAATTCAAGTTCGCAAAAGCAAAAACAACATAAGCAATAATAATAAAAGACTCTACAATCTCTACAGTTATCATACAACCTCCTTATCTAAGTCGCTAGTCGACCAAATAGGGCAAGGACCTCTAAATTCTATGGTCTGAATAAACACTGTCGTCTTTTGCTAGCATGCGATAAATATCATTCGGTTACACTTCAATTAATAGGTCAAAAGACTATGTGATACTAGGTGTCAAATATTATGGTAAAACTTCTAACTAACTCTAGTAGTGTCTATACTACTCTTAAGTCTTCTTAATACATCAAGGGGTAATGGTATAACAATCTAAATATAAGGAATTCTAGGTTCACCAGATATTCTAAACTTAGTGGTGTGTCTATATTCTCGTTGTATTCTTAATAGGTGTGCTACTCTAATTATTATCCTAATAACAGGTGTTTCTATATTCTAGCAGGAGACTATACTCAAGGAACTATTAGGGAAGCACATGAATCAAGCAGTATACAATTGTTCAAAATAGAACAGATAGGAGGAGATGAATCACAGTCAATTGTGGATGAGATCCTATACTCTAGTCCTAGGTGCAGGCTAGTTCGGTACAGTAACGTAACCGAGACAATATGCTCTCGACCTGCATGGGCCACCACAAAAACATGTCATGCCCCAGTCCCAAAAATACGTAGGACTAGGACACGTAAGCATGCCAGCCGCATGGATATGGCAACTCCAATATATGGAAACCAAATCCATACGTACGCTGTAATATGAATATAAAATCCACAAGTGGTATAAAATATAATACAAGTCACAGGGTAAAATCTAAATCTCATCCACCAAAATCATATAGAAATAAATAACCAGTATCTATGAAACTAGATCTCAATAAGAAGTATCTAAGGATGATAGTTGGATGGAAACAAATCCACTACCAACTCGAATATAAGAGCAAATACAATATGAGTACAACACTACAACACAATATAAGAATACCAGCTATCCATCACAGCTCGAAGAGAAGACATCCTCGGATCACATGTAACCATCCAAATCTGTGCTCCTGTAAATACTCAAAAAAAGATATACCTGGCAGCGGACCAGGTCCTCAGAGGGACGTAACAAGATACAGAAAATATGAGCCAATTTGAATACAGTAAACATGCATATGGTTTGAAAATAGATAAGTACGATGTACAAGACAATCTATATGAATGCAAATGAGGACAACTTTTCAACGTATGGGCAAGGGTAGTCTACTCGATCTAAGCCTCACAACTCACGCACCCGTCTAGAACATCAGAAATCGACATACCTCTGGGGTAGCGACCAGCGCGACTCTACAGAAATCGACATACCTCTGGGGTAGCGACTAGCGCGACACACGCCCGTAGTGCAAACTATATACTATGGTTTACCAGAGTGGTTAAAAGCCCATACGCCAAATAATTGTCCTCCCATGATACTAGGTGCCATGTGTGTGTCAACGTATCTAATACATAGTAATGATTGGAGAAAAATTACACATGCAAGAACTATACAGAAATGAAATAAATAAAAAGAAATATAAATAGCATGTAAAGTACTGTAAACAATTTGGCAAGGTATCTTGCCTGGGGTCCTGCTGCTGGTATGAATCAGGGTCCAAGTCACAGTCCAAATAGCCTATGTATTACAAATTTATCACGTCAAAAGATAATTTATTTAATTTATTTAATTTATTTAATTCTGGAATAGTTACTCTAAAATCCTATTTTAATCTTATTATTCTGATTTTTATGTTAATTCCTAAATTTTGTCCAAAGAAACTAAATTTTATCAACTCGAGACTCATGGCACGCAAATCGAGACGATCTGTTGACCAAAAAGTCAACCGATACAAACTCGACTTTCATACATAATTTCCTATAGATTTCAGCATCAAAAGAAATATACTGGAATTTACGGCTCGTCTGAATTCAAATTCGTTTGGGAATTATGGCACATACAAATTTTGTATTGTACACCGATGGTTAAATTCTAACCTAGAAGTTCTACAGAATTAACAGTATAAAATACTTCAAATTAAATTCTGAGAAAAATATATGTCGATGATCTCGACATTAGCTTTCCGAAACTTCAAACGGTTCGTGATTCTGATTCCTGGTTCTCCCGGAATCACGAAAATATCGAAACACGTCTATTTTCGGACATACTGTGCTCTACGAATTTTCCAGAATTTAATACTCATAATTTCGTAAAAAAAAATTATATAATCAGAAAGCTAACCTCATTATCATTCTAACAAAAAAACTGGAGCGCATTTGGAGTCCGGAGCTAGGAGATATCGTCTTTTTAATTCGTCATAATTAGTAGAAAATGAGGCTGAATTTATGACGAATTTTGACTATTTTTGGACGAAAAAAGAGAGGAATTTGGAGAAAAAAATATGAAGGATGATGTATTTATAATGGTGGAGACTACTTAATTAAATACAACTAGGATTGGTTAATTTAGATAGGATTATGATAAATTTAAATAAGGATATGATATACATTAAGTTGTATTCCTAGTAGGTTCAGGATTTGAATTAATTTAAAGTAGAGTTTGAATCTATCTCAATAATTTATAATCTTGAATATAATTAAATATAATACAAATAATTTATAAAATCTTATTAATATCTATTAACACTAAATTAGCATCTATCTAATATTAAGACTATATATATCCAAATAAATCCTAATTAATTTCAAAAATCTAAAATAACCTAAAAATGATTCTAAATAAATATTTATATAAGTAAATATATCAAGAAATTCATTTGCTAATTAAATAACAGAATACTCTAAAGAAATTTAATACCTATAATAATATAAAATATACATAAAATATCTATTTTGGGTGAGGGGGTTTACAGATTCTGTCTCATGAATAGTGTCAGGTGTCCTGGGTTATGACGTACTTGATAGGACAAGTACGAGAAACATCGGGTCTCGGTATCCATGTCTAGATGACAATACACAATGCCGCGTACGGTATTGGCACCCGACTATTAATCGAACGCTAAGTAAAGTCACACGGTCCTAGGTTGAACATTTATATCAAGACTATATATGTATGTACAAGGACTCAAGCAAAGTACTATAACAGGAATCACTGCGAGTTGGCAAGGTACACTTGCCTGTGGTTCTGGCTCCAACTGTAGCTCTGGTATTCGTAAAATCTAAAGGAATGTCTCCGAATGCTGAAACTAACATCACTATCAGATTCAGAAAATATTAAATAGCTAGAAACGCCTGTCCTTGAGTCCAATTTGGAGACAAGGGCAAAAATGACAATTTTGGGTCAAAGCGGGATCCACATGTGGCCCGCTTTGCACCGAAAAATGTGTCAGGGACAATGTTCTCCAAATTCGTCAAACTTAGTGTCAACAGGTCCAGAACGATGATACAAACCCAATGGAACTTTCAGAATTGGATTCCGATGAGCCGATCACAAAATCGTCCGTCAAGTGGAGCCTATGGGGCCCACGATACACGATTTTGTCAACGTTCTCAGAATCAAACCAAACTTGGATCACAGGACCAGTGTATCGCTACGAGTCCGATAGCGTAAGTTTCGTTTCGATCCGACGTGTGTACACAAAGTTACAACGAGTTCCAGAACAGACGAATACGGGACGGTGTCGGCGGATACGCGTTGATTCCGGTGCGCACGCACATCCAAATCAACTTCTGCGAAATCCAGTACGTCCGTATCAACGGCGCACATATTTCGGTGAAGACCGCACGCAACTAAGTCATCCCGTTTGGCGGGGCGTACTCAGTTCCGGGGTGAAACAGGGTATTATTTTTCCTGTTTTTGGATCGCGGTTCACGATCGCCACAGGACGCGATGCACCGAGCGGGTTGCACGGGCACCGAGAGGGTCACGCAACAGACGGAACCAAAAATGGGTCAACGAGCAGAGAGAACTGGTTACCTGAACAGGGCTTCGAAAACTGAGATTTCTCGTGTCCGTGTCGACACGACACAGCGTGTCCGAGTTCTAGGGTTTAGGGCTTGGGGCTTCGTCGGAGCTGCGGCGGCCGGAGGCGGAGCGCTGGGGGACGCGGGGGAGGTGATCGGGTCGTGCGGGTGAGGGTGAGCAGGTCGGGTTGGGTTGGGTTGGCCCGATCCGACCGTTAGGGTCAGGGGTCCGGTTCGGTTGGACCGTGTTCAGCCCGGTTTAGCCCAGTTTGAACCCGGTTCAACCCGGTTTATTTTAAATTTTTAAATAAAATAGTTTTTGGGCTTTTAAAAATATTTTTGTGGTCCAATAAATTCCAGAAAAATTATCCTAAGTCCAATATTTTATTTTACACCCAAAAATATTATTTTCATAATATTTTAATATATTTTAAAAACATTTAATTTTATTTAATGCCGAAATACCCTGGTTTTTAATTAGTAAAAATTACCGAAAATCCCAGAAAATTCTGAAAAATTCTGTTTAAAAAAAAATCTTGAAAAATCAGGGGGTTTACAGTAATCACACATCTCATGTCCATGACACGCAAGATCATAACTAATGCAGCAAGTCAATGATATCTAAGCAAAAGAATATGTCATGAAATATGTAACCTATACAGAATCACCATGAATATTAAAGGAAGATTCTGTCTCATGAATAGTGTCAGGTGTCCTGAGGTATGTCCTACTTGATAAGACAAGCATGAGAATGTATAGGGTCTCGATATCCATTTCTATGTGACGTTACACAACTCCGCGTACGGTGTTGGCACCCGAATATTATTCGGACGCTAAGTAATATCACACGATCCTAGGTTAAGCATGTACAACATATGAATAAATTAAGACAATAATATGAAGCAGGTACTGCAAGTTTTGGCAAGGTACACTTGCGTGGGGTTCTAACTCCAACTGTAGCTCTGGTATCAGTGAGAATTGCAGATACTCCTCCAGTTGCTTTAATAAACATCACCATTAGGTTTAGAAAATATCAAATAGCTAAAAACGCATTTTCTTGAGTCCAATTTGGACACAGGGGCAAAAATGACAGTTTCTAGTCAAAGTGGGGTCTACTTGTGGTCCGTTTCGAACCAAAAAATGTGTCAGAGATAATATTCTCCAAATTTGTCAAACTTAGTATCAACAAGTCCAGAACGATGATACGAACACAACGGAATTTCCAGAATTGGATTCCGATGAGCCGATCATAAAATCGCCCTTCAAGTGGAGCCGTAGGGCCCACGATACGCGATTTTGTCAACGTTCTCAGAATCGAACCAAACTTGGGTCACAGGACCATCGTATTGCTACGAGTCCAATGGCAAAAGTTTTGTTTTGATCTGATGTGTGTACACGAAGTTACAATGAGTTCCAGAATAGGGTCGATACGTGGCGTTGTCGACGGATACGCGTTGATTTCGGTGTGCACGCGCATCCAAATCAACTTTTGTAAAATCCTATACGTCCGTATTAACGGTGTGCACCTTTCGGTGAAGTCCGCACATGACCAAGTCGTCCCGTTTGGTGGGGCGCACTCAGTTCCGGGGAAAAATATGGTATTATTTTCCTGATTTTGGATCGCAGTTCGCGATCGCCACAGGATGCGACACACCGAACGGGTTCCACGGGTATCGAGAGGGTCACGCAGGGTTCGCGTCATAATAGACGGAACAGAAAATGGGGCAGCGAGGAGACATAAACAACTACCTGAACAAGGCTTCACAGAAACTGAAAATGCGATTTCGTGAGGCGGCGCGACGCTCGGCCGACCGGAAGCTAGGGCACGGCGGCTAGGGCACGGTGTAGGCGGCGCTGGGTGTAAACTCCCTCACCCAAAATAGGTATTTGTGTATATTCTATATTATTATATTATTATAGATATTGAATTTCTTTAGAGTATTCTGTTATTTAATTAGCAATTGAATTTCTTGATATATTTACTTATATAAATATTTATTTAGAATCATTTTTAGGTTATTTTAGATTTTTGAAATTAATTAGGATTTATTTGGATATATATAGTCTTAATATTAGATAGATGCTAATTTAGTGTTAATAGATATTAATAAAATTTTATAAATTAATTGTATTATCTTTAATTATATTTAAGATTATAAATTATTGAGATAAATTCAAACTCTATTTTAAATTAATTCAAATCCTAAACCTACTAGGAAATCAACTTCATGCATATCCTATCCTTATTTAAATTCATCATAATCCTATCCAAATTAACCAATCCTAGTTGTATTTAATTAAGTAGTCTCCACCATTATAAATACCCCATCCTTCATATTTTTCTTCCCAAAATTTCTCTCTTTTTCGTCCAAAAATAGTCAAAATTCGTCATAAATTCAGTCTCATTTTCTACTAGTTATGACGAATTAAAAAGACGATATCTTCTAGCTCCGGACTCCAAACGTGCTCCAGTTTTTTTTGTTAGAACGATAATGAGGTTAGATTTCTGATTATATAAAAAAAAATTCTAAATTATTAGTATTAAATTCTGGAAAATTCATAGAGCACAGCATGTCCGAAAATAGATGTGTTTTGATGTATTCGCGATTCCGGGAGAACCAGGAATCAGAATCACGAACCGTTTAAAGTTTCGGAAAGCTAATGTCGAGATCATCGACATATATTTTTCCTAGAATTTATTTCGAAGTATTTACATACTGTTAATTCTGTAGAACTTCTAGGTTAGAATTTAACCATCGGTGCACAATACAAAAATTTGTATGTGCCATAATTCCCAAACGAATTTGAATTCGGACGAGCCGTAAATTCCAGTATGTTTTTGATGCTGAAATCTATAGAAAATCATGCATAAAAGTCGAGTTTGTATTGGTTGACTTTTTGGTCAACAGATCGCCTCGATTTGCGTGCCATGAGTCTCGAGTTGATAAAATTTAGTTTCTTTGGACAAAATTTAGGAATTAACATAAAAATCAGAATAATAAGATTAAAATAAGATTTTAGAGTAATTATTCCAGAATTAAATAAATTAAAATAAATTATCTTTTGACGTAATAAATTTGTAATACATAGGCTATTTGGACTGTAACTTGGACTCTGATTCATACCAACAGCAGGACCCCAGGCAAGATACCTTGCCAAATTATTTACAGTACTTTGCATGCTATTTATATTTATGTTTATTCATTGCATGTGTAGTTCGTTCAGTCATTACTATATATATTAGATATGTTGACACACACTTGACACCTAGTATCATGAGAGGACAATCATTAGGCGTATGGGCTGTTAACCACTCTGGTAAACCGTAGTATATAGTTCGCACTACGGGCGTATGTCGCGCTGGTCGCTACCCCCGCGGTATGTCGATTTCTGGAGTCTCGCTGGTCGCTACCCCCGCGGTATGTCGATTTCTGATGTCCATTGACGTGTGTGTGAGTTGTGAGGTAGATCGAGTAGCCTACCCTTGCCCATACGTCAAAAAGTTGTCCTCATTTGCATTCATATAGATGGTCTTGTACAGCGTACTTATTTATTTTCAAATTATATGCATGTTTACTGTATTCAAATTGGCTCGTATTTTCTGTATCTTGTTACGTCCCTCTGAGGACCTGGTCCGCTGCCAGGTGTATCTTTTCATGAGTATTTGCAGAAGCACAGATGTGGATGGTTACATGTGATCCGAGGATGTCTTCTCTTCGAGCTGTGATGGATAGCTGGTATTCTTATATTGTGTTGTGGTGTTGTACTCATATTGTATTTGCTCTTATATTCGAGTTGGTAGTGGATTTATTTCCATCCAACTATCATCCTTAGATACCTATATTGAGGTCTAGTTTCATAGATGCTGGTTATTTATTTATATTTGATTTTTGTGGATGAAATTTAGATTTTACCCTGTGACTTGTATTATATTTCATACCACTTGTGGATTGATATTCATGTACAGCATACGTGTGTATATGGTTTCCATATATTGGAGTTTGTATACATACGGCTGGCGTGTTACGTGTCCTAGTCCTACGTATTTTGGGACTGGGGCGTGACACTGGGAGGCTGTTGACTGCGAGGTGGTGGGGTCGTCGGGTTCGTCGGAGTCGGGGTCGTCAGTCTTGGCAGCGGGACGGTCGGAGAGTGGACACGGTAGTTGGTGGTGATGGAGCTCGGGCTGGGTCGAGGGCAGCGGAAGCCGGGGATCGCGGTGGAGCTGGGTCGGCGGGGCACGGTGGCTATGGTTGATGATGAGGCGAAGGGTGGCGGGTGAGATAGTGGTGATGGAGGTGAAGGTGGTGGCCGATCGAGGGTTTTATAGGGATTCCAACAGTTGTAGGCGGCGGGAAGAGGAGGAGATGACGGTGGCGGTTATCCGCGGAGGAGGCGAAGAGGCGCTGGGAGATGAGGTAGTGCTGGAACGGTCGGCGGAAGTCGAGCGGCCGGCAGAGGATTCGTACGATCGTCGGTTACAGGGAAAGGGTCACTGTAGCAGGCGGGTCGGGTCGGGTTGCGGGTCAGCGGTTTAGGCCCGGATCCGACCCGATCCGATAGGGAATGGGTTGGGTTTAGATAGACCGGTCTGGGTTAGTTCGGTTCAGAATTAAACCGGATTTATTTCTAGGGTTTAATAAAAACTTAGTTTTTAGGTCTTTAAAAATGTTTCCGGGGTCCAATAAATTCCAGGAAAATTACTCAATGTCTATTATTTTATTTTACACCTAAAACTATTATTTTCATAATATTTTAATATTGATTAAAATTATTTAAAATTGTTTAATTTTAAAATACCTAAGTTTTATTTAACTAAAAATCCCAGAAAATTCCAAAAAAATTATGAAAAATTGATTTTAAATTTTTTGAAAAATCAGGAGATTTACAATCTACCCCCCTTAAGAGGATTGCGTCCTCGCAATCAAAGAATAACCGGTCAATAGAGATGACACGATTGCAAGCATTGTTCGAAGCACATCACTATCAAGATTCATGATCAAGGAGAACCAAAGGATGAAGGTTTAAGCAAAAACACATTGGAAAAAACTTTATTTCCCTAAGCAATGGAAGTTATGCAATTTCCAGAGGAAAGAATATCTAGAAAACTACAGTTTAGAGAAACTAGATTATCAATTATAAAATATACTAGGTTGTAAAATATACTAGGTTATTTATTATTAGCAAGTTCAAAATACCAGGTTAAGGCTAAGGTCACGAACAAATAAGCACGAGCTAAAATAATACTAGAATAGATAACTACGAATCACTTACGCACATTCGCTACTCCACGAGTCTGCGCATTCTCCAAGGTCATCGTCAGAGCTTATCCGTGTCCTTGCAGTGAATTCCTCTACTGCTGCTGGACCTGCTGGAAGTGTAGTGCCTGGGGTATCAAAGGTAGCCTCGGCTGATATCCTCCTGGAGGTGGTGGTATGACTCCTTCAACTCCCATTTACGGTGCTTCTAATGCTGGATAGGCTGGCCTCGGTACTGGTAAAGGTTGTTGGTTTACCATTGGTGCTCCTTCTCTACGCTCAGGGTATTCCCTCACTGAATGTTGTCTAGATCCGCAAGCTAAACATAATCCCATTTTGCGTCTGCACTCGTTCTCAATATGGCCTCGCTTGCGACAATGTTGAAAGATAGGTAGGAATAAGGCTCTTGGTGCTGCTCCCTGTGGTAGATTCTTCTGGGGTCGCTTTGCAACTCTTTTCTGTTGTGCTTGGTCTGGTGCATGCGGCCGCTTCTGGCTGGACTCTATCCTAGTGATGCACTCCATGGCCCATGCTGCAGCAAGAACGTCCGTTGCAACGGAGCTGATTAACTTCTGTTGTTCAGAGCTAAGTCTGTAAATGAACTCCTCTGTTTGGCTTTGTTGAACCTTCTGATAGGCTTGCATCATCGTGTAGTATATTTGAAATATCTGTTGCCCGTCCATAGCTTGCCCTTGTGGGATTACGGGCATTGGTGGAGTAAACTGCGGCGGAGGTGGGATGTCATCTTGCTGGATTCTCGAGGCATCTTGATTCGCTTGACTGCTTCAGTGTGCTGACTGACCTTCATCCACTAGTGTTACTTCATCTTCGTTGGTTACCACAGCATCTCGTGGTAATCTTGTAGGAGTCTCGTCGTTTGCTCATGGATCCATTACTATGCATCCAAAATAAACAATAAGAGGTGCAAAAGAATCAAGGCAGGATGCAAGTCAAGAATTAATTCGAATCCGATATAGATATTAAGAACGATTCAAGCAAGTAGATGAGATCCTTATCCTATCTTATTGCAGGCTTGTTCGGTCCCTTAGTTGAAACCGAAGCAATTTAGTCGTTGACCTGCATGGGCCACCACAAAAACTATGTCACGTCCCAGTCCTAAAATATCGAGGGACTAGACACGTGGCAATGGCCAGCAGCACACACCGATGGGCAAACCCAATTTAATGGACCCATCAGGATGTACTTAAGCTGTAATACTATAATAAGGGTCTACTAATCTCATCCACAGAAATGAATATCAATGAAAGAAAATTATAATCATCATCAAGTCACAAGTAAATAAATCGGGGAACAACCCGATAATAAGTCTGATACAATTGTTCATTAACAATAATTCTAATAGCATCAAAGACTGAGTATAGAAGAAACATATACTCAGAAGAAATCCTCGGCAATCACCTCATCCTCGGTTCCTGGTTCTGTTCCAATGTATGCACCTGTTCCTGCTTTTGCTCCTGATAATGCTCCGGCCCCGTATACCTCGGGATAGATCTCGTCAGCTAATCCTGGGAACATAATCTGGAATCCAGGTCCTCAGGGGACATAGCAAGGTACAAAAATAACTCATGCCAAAATAATGCAGTGCAACAATAAATAAAACAATAGGGTAAATATATAACCAGCTAAGTGATATGCAAGTGAGAGTTTTAATCATACTCGGGCTGAGACTACTATAGGATCTGTGTCGGGGAAACCCACAGCAGTATTCTCTCGAAGGGCCAGTAATGTACCAAAGCTCTGTGCCAGAGTCTAAGGCACCTCCAGTAAAGTAATATATATATATAATCAGTCTTTTGTATGGTAAATCTTTTTTCACCCAATGTAATCACACGTCTCATGTCCACGACACGCAAGATCATAACTAATGCAGCAAGTCAATGATATCTAAGCAAAAGAATATGTCATGAAACATGTAACCTATAAAGAATCACCATGAATATCTCAGGAAGATTATGTCTCATGAATAGTGTCAGGTGTCCTGAGATATATCGTACTTGATAAGACAAGCACGAGAATGTATAGGGTCTCGATATTCATTTCTATGTGACGTTACACAACTCCGCGTACGGTGTTGGCACCCGAATATTATTTGGACGCTAAGTAATATCACACGGTCCTAGGTTAAGCATATACAAGATATGAATAAATCAAGACAATAATATGAAGCAGGTACTGCAAGTTTTGGAAAGGTACACTTGCCTGGGGTTCTGACTCCAACTATAGCTCTGGTATCAGTGGGAATTACAGATACTCCTTCGGTTGCTGTAATAAACATCACCATCAGGTTCAAAAAATATCAAATAGCTAGAAATGTCTGTTCTTGAGTCCAATTTGGATACAGGAGCAAAAATGACAGTTTTTGGTCAAAACGGGGTCCACTTGTGGCCCGTTTCGCACCAAAAAATGTGTCAGAGATAATGTTCTCTAAATTCGTCAAACTTAGTGTCAACAAGTCCAAAACGATGATACGAATCCAATAGAATTTCTAGAATTGGATTTCGATGAGCCGATCACAAAATTGCCCGTCAAGTGGAGCCGTGGGGCCCACGATACGCGATTTTGTCAATGTTCTCAGAATCGAACCAAACTTGGGTCACAGGACCAGCGTATTGCTACGAGTCCAATGGCACAAGTTTTATTTCGATCATACGTGTGTACACGAAGTTACAACAAGTTCTAGAATAGAGCCGATACGGGACGTTATCGACGGATACGCGTTGATTCCGGTGTGCACGGACATCCAAATCAACTTCGGCAAAATCCTACACGTCCGTATTAACGGCGCGCACCTTTTGGTGAAGTCCGTACATGACCAAGTCATTCCGTTTGGCGAGGCGCACTCAGTTCTGGGGAAATTAGGGTATTATTTTCCTAATTTTGGATCGCAGTTCGCGATCGCCACAGGATGCGACACACCGAGCGGGTTATACGGGTATCGAGAGGGTCACGCAGGGTTCGTATCACAATTTAAGGTAAAATATGAAGGAAGCAAGTTGAAATTAGACCTTGGGATAATAAGGAATTATAAGAATATCGGAATTTAAGTTATGGGAACATCCTGAAAGATTAAATTTTTGGAATTAACTGATTGGTGAGACGGATGCAAGGAGAGAGTGAAGCCATAACTTCTTTACAAAGCAAGAAGTCAGAAGCTTCCTCAATATTGGAAGAAACCTCGTTACCTGACAAGTAACAGAAAAGTGGTATAGACCTTGCTAGGTATAATTTGGATTAATGAAGACAAGAAGAGTAAAAGAGTTCTATAATAAATTCTCGCAAGCGCTAATAGCTTAAAGATGCATCAGGAACTTATGATCATCCAGCTGAGTTGGATATTCCAATATTACCAACTGTTGAGGAAATTTTTGTAATACAGATATTTTGGAAGATGAAGAGTCTAAGAATCTTTAGGAATCTGGAAGTGAGTTAGGGCTAAATTTAAGGTGACAAGAATATAAAGAGTTTAAATAGGGGAAGGAATAGTGTGATCAGATAAATAGAGAATTTTCAAAGTCACAAATTTGTTCGATATGAGACTAGGACATTAGCATGAGGACTCTGAAATTATGAATTAGAGTTATGCAACCAATAAAACAAGATAGTATTGGGTTAAGTAATAAGGATTGATGAAGTATATAGTACGTTCCGTTTGAGTTCAAATTTTGCAAAGGCTAGTTGGAAGTTTTATGTGTTGACCCATTGGTCATGGTTGAACTGATTTTGATAATCGATCTAACCTGGACTCGATATAAGCTACTGCGACGCTTTTCAGATGTATTGCGACGACTTTAACATCAACTATTCTGAGCTTCTTTCCGTCGTCGTGTCTGTTTTTATTTTCCTGTATGCAATATTTTTTTTATTTTATTGAGTCTAGGAATATACTATACACCACGTCGTACTAGCAATTTGGCTACCCTAATTTTTTTTCAAAATAGCCTATCTTGAAATAGCCTAAAATCCTATATTTTGGATAAGCTAAGTTGGACCAAAAACTCAGCCAAGTGTCTGTTTTGGCCCTGAACTAGGGGAACAGAACTCGGACCAAGTTCGGCACGAGTTCGGCCTTAGTGGACATTTTGTTCAGAAACTTGGTCTTCCTACAGTTTCGGATACAACAACTATTTCTGATATTTTGCAGACGAACTCTGGCCGAGTTTTGACCAAACTCTCCTTTGAGTAATCCTATAAATAGAGAAAAGATTTCATATTTCTAAACACCAATCAATTCACTTTTTCAATCTTCTCTTATCTTCTAGTATACGAGTTCTAAAAAACTTTCATTTTTATATCTCAAGCCAGTTGAAACTCTCTAGTCTCAGTTGCCCGTACGTTACGGTCTAGAAGTTCAGAGAGTTGTAATCAGAAGCTTGTTCAGAAGTTCTTTACTTTACACTTGAACTCTTCGAGCTCTTCGGATCGAAGCTCGTATATGTAAGAAGTCGACAAGCCTTCGGATCAAAGCTTAGGTTCCATTTGTATAGTGGATTCCAACTGGGAGCTACTCCTTTTGCCTAGATTAGTCCTCATATTGAGGGATACGATGATACATCGTTGTGTTTGCGTTTGCCTTCTCACTCCTTACTTTACTTTACTTTGGCTTATACTATGATAGCTGTGACATACCTACAACACAATTGCTAGACTGTTATTATAACTGTGATACATACCTATATATGTGACACATATATAGCTGTCATGATATTTGTATAACTTGCTAGAAAGTTTTTTATTTGCTAAATTCTGCTGCATACTCTATTCACCCCCTTCTAGAGTATATTCTATTATATTTCTATCCTACAATTAGTATCAGAGCAGGTACTATATGAATTAGTTTTTTATCCCAATTGCTCCTACAATTGGTATCAGGCAGGTACTCTATGAATTTATTTCTGATCCCAATTGCTCCTACAATTAGTATCAGAGCATGTTTATAGAATTTATCAATTTGATTATATACCAATCATCATCATGCTTAGTTATATTTTTACTATTATTTAGTTAACTATTATTTACTTGGTTATTGCATATATATACTTGTAGTGCTACTTATATCACATGGCTAACATAAAGGAAGACCAATCCACAAACAGACCTCCTCCATTTGACGGAACAAACTACACTTATTGGAAGACATAAATAAGCTATTATCTGAAATCTCTTGATTTTGATCTTTGGTCTATAGTTATAGATGGCTATAAAAAGTCGACTCGTATAATTGTTGATGGTAAGCTGGTTGAGAAACCACATGATAAATATACTGATAATGAGAAAAAATAAGCTAGTCTTGACGCATGTGCTATTAATACTTTATTTTATGTAGTAGATGTGACTGAGTTTAATAGAGTGTCAACATGCACAATATCTCACGACGTGTGGAAACTACTCGGAGTAACCCATGAAGGAACCAACCAAGTCAAGGAGTCAAAGATAAGCAGATTAACTCAAGAATATGAAGCATTCAAGATGAAGCCAAATAAGACGATTACACGAATGTTCACTCATTTTCTCGATATTGTAAATCCTCTTTCCTCTCTAGGAAAGGAGTACAACAACCATGAAAAGATTTGCAAAGTACTGTGGGGTCTTACCAAGAATTGGAACCCCAAGACTACAATAATCATTGAAGGAAAATAAACAATGATGACTCTTGAAAATTTGATAGGAAAGCTGATGACACATGAGCTAGACTTGCAAGACTTCTAAGATTCAGCACCCAAGAAAAATTTAATCGCATTCAAGGCACATAACAAAAGAACTGTTGAAAAATAGTCTGAAGACGAAGGCTCAGACGGTGAAGAGCAACCTCTAATGGTGATGAACTTTAAGAAGTTTTTAAGATTCAATCTTCGAGGCAAAGACCATCACAAGAACAACAACGATGACGAACAGCCTGTATGCTACGGATTCAAAAAAAAGGGTCACATCAAGAAAGACTGTCCGGTAGCATCAACAAAGAAGGTTAAAAAATATGAAAAGATGTACACAAAGAATGCAATGCCTCAAAAATATGCTAACACAAGCATATGGCACGAAAGTGACGCCAGCGACTCCAAAGACGATTGTCATGACCCGCACTCGATGTAAGGATGCAAGTCGGAAATAACGCCCAGCCTATGCCGCAGAATCGGCGGTAGAACGTTGTCTGGGTAATCTATCTAACAATATAATGAACTACCAATAATAATAATATACTCAATCACAGATCTAAGATGGAAAATAGCACGAATCAGATAAAGAATAAAAAAGTCACATATAACTCATGAGTCAAAAATAATACATCAATGAGTCTGAAAGAAGTACTAACAAATAAGCTGGAGACAAATCCAGTACAAAAGAAATACTAAGAATGTACTAATCCTGGGTTATCTGTCTCAGTTGGGATAAGTCCCTCCTGAGCCAGGGTCTCTGACTCTAAACCAACAACATCCTGAGGTCCATAATATAGAGGGTACCAGTCCTCAGTGTCATCTGGGAAAAATATATCCAGTCAGGAAAGGAGCAGAGTACATCTCTAACAGCAGTTCTAATCAATGATAAAAACTATGTAATAGTAAATAGATGTGAATATACAAGATACAACAATAGATACAAGAGATATACAATAAGAAAATACTAGAATAAATACAATAATGAACAATATGACAATGATAAAGAATACCAATGACTAAGTGTGTCATGACCCGCACCCGATTTAGGGGCACGAGAGCGTGGGTACGTCCAGCCTAGGCCGCAGCATCGGCGGTAGAACGCTGTCTAGGTCAAATGTTATCTAATCAATCTCACACTAGTATCCAACTCCATAAGGAGACACGGATAACAAAAATAAATGAACAACATACTCAATCACAACTACAGCACGATAAGAAATCGAAGAAAAGAAATGAAGATACAACACAAGTCTAAACTGTAAATAATCTAACTCAACATAATCCAAGTCTCAGCTACTCACCCTGTGGTTCACCAGTGTCTGATACCAGTCCTCTAGGCATAGTCTGGAAAATATTTTCCAGTCAGGAAGGAGCAAAGTACATCTCTAAATAGTAGTTCTATATTAATGATATAAACTATGTAGCAGTTCTAGATGGAAATATATGAGATGCATGTATAGATACGAAAAATGTACAATAAAAGAAATACGGGAAATACTGTAAGTAAATGCAGGAAAAGAAATAATATGTCAACGAGAAAAAAAACCTATGACTAAGTGTGTGAGTACTAGCTTTAACATGTGATCGGCTTGGGAACTTGATCAGGCTGGTTACATGTGATTAGCTATGATTCATGTAAAGTCAGGCTAACCGTTGGTTAGCTATGATGCATGTAGAGGTCAGGCTAATCACACGTAACAGCTATGAAGCATGTAAATGGTCAGGCCGCACCCGACGTGAGATGTGGGGTGAGCTATGATGCATGTAGAGTTGGGTATGATCACATATCTATACTAAAATACTCTCCACCCCCGACTGGTATAGTAGATCCAATCATGGTACGCTATGGCACGGGATTCCCTAGGGAGGTAGCAAATCTCCCCGGGTCTCAGTGTCTGTACATGCACAAGATAACAAGGAAATAAGTCTTGTACAAGCTACACCATGAAGAAGGAATAGCATCTCATGACGAGATTCGTGTATACCAATCCGTGTAACCAGCGTGTCGAAATGTAGATATTTACACTAGATACAATGAAACATAGGAGATATCATGAATTAGAAACTAATCAGAGAATGAACTCGCATTGGGTCCTTAGCTGGTAAAACCAATGTCCTGTCCCAGAGTACCGTCTGGAGGATCCAACAGTCCTATATAATAAATAATATCACTTGTATCAGATGCTACACTAACACACAATAGAAATACACTGGCCTCAGGGTTATGCCAGGCATGGCTCTAGTCAAACTAGGGTCATCTAGTAGGGATACGTATATAATACACATTTACACTCAGAGTATATACCAATAAAAATGTATATAATATATATATAAGTGTCTATTAGTAATCATACAAAATACGTATATGTGTATATACACTAAATAAATGTATATAAATATATACTTATATACCAAAATACATATTTGTATATATATCAATCAAATATTTTTATATATATAATAACTAATCAAAGAATGTACATAATACCACACTTCTCAAGGTGATCCCAAATGAAGTAGCAGTTAGTTCCAATGAGTCCGGAGCAGTCCAAATAGCTAAAAACTATATAAAGAAGTCCAAGATCGGAGTTCGGCACGAAAATCGAGATAAAGATACCAGGTCCTCAATACATAGAGAAACCTACCGGGGTTAGCTAAGATTAAGATTAACAAGTTAGCTAAAAGAGAAAATGGTCAATTATTCGTTATTAAGGTAACACCTTAAATTAATGAAAATTATTTCAAAATTATTTTGAACAATAATTACAAATAAAATTAATTTATAAAATTTAGAATTTATGTAAAAAGCCAATATATTTTTATATCTATAGTAAACTTGGTTACCAGCCCAATAAACAAATTTTGAACTAATTTAATAATATAAACCCAAAATTATTATATTTTTACATAATCAAAAACCATTATAATTATTACATCACTAAACTAATTACATAAAAATAAACTAATTATATATTATATATATTACTAAACTAATTATATATAAATTAAACTAATTATATTAACTAAACTATTATACAAACTAAACTAATACATATAAAAAACTAAACTATTATAATTACATAACTTTAACTATTACAGAACAAAGAAAGAGGGAAGAGGGAAGAGGGAAGTCGGGCTCACGTTGGGTTTCCGGCGTCGGCGCGGGGAAGTCCGCCGGGGTCACGCGGGCAAGGCGTCGGCGGTCGACGACTTCGAGGCGGGATCTGGGAGCTCAGGGCGGCAGCGAAGCTCGGCGGCGGTCGGTGTTCTGCTGTGGTCGAAGCTCGGCGGTGGTCGACGTTCGTCTCGGGGCGGCAGCGGTGGAAACTCGAGAGCGGCGGCGGTGGTTCGAGGAACCGGTCGAAGACCTAGGCGGTGGATCTGGCACTCGTCTCAAGGAGGCGGTCGACGGATCTGGCTGCGGCGGCGGTCGGATCTTCGAGCTCGACGCGGCGGAAGGAGGGGACGATAGCTCGACTCAGAGGAGGAGGTCCCAGTCGCCGACGGCGGTCGAGATCTAGGTTAGGATTTTGGATTTCTATGAATCGTGTCAGGGTTGGATCGTGTCCGGGGCTGGACACGATGGATTCGGTGTATTGTGGTGTGGGGACGGACGTGTCCGGGTGTTGGACACAGGCATTGTGTACTGCACAGTGGTGGTTGTGTCCAGATGGTTTCGGACACGAAAATTTATAATATTGTAATAACTGGACACAGAAGAATAAATGGATACGATAGGACACCCGGGGTCGGACCCGAGGCCAACACGGCTGACACGGTAATGCTGGACATACGGACACGAGCACACAAAACAATGGTGATGGCTTGTTGGCTTGTGGGAAATTTGTGAGGGCTAGCTAGGGTTTCTTGGGAATGTTGTGGGTGAGAGACTTAAAATAGGGAGAGAGGGTGTGGGATAAAGGGTGAGGATTGGCCCAATTAATGAATGGCCCAGATTAGATATGAATGAGTTCTTTATGTGGGAAATGAGGGTATGAATGGGAGATGGTAAACTTGTAAATTTTTAAAAGAAAATATTATAATTTAAGAAAATATTTTAAGAGGCTTCCAAGGCTAACTGATTCCAAATTAGCTACTAATTAAACCCATATTTCAAAACCCTAGAAAGTATGTAATTTATTTATTTACTATCCCAAATGGATTTCAAAATTTATTATGAAGAAACAACTTGTCCTTTAAATAATTTTTATTAAACAAATAATTTTACGATTTCAAGCCAATAAATATTCGAAGCTAGAGTATTATATATATATTATTATTTATCTATTTAATTTATAGTAAATCGACATTTAGGAAAAATAATTTTTATAAAAGATTTTAAATTACCTTCTAAAATCAAATATTGTTCAAAATCTAATACAAAAATTCAAGGAGAAAATATTTTATAAACTTGATATTTAAAATAAATTAAAAATCTAATTATTTCGGAAATTTGGAAATCGGAGGTTACAAGTCTATCCACCTTAGAAAAATTTTGTCCTCGAAATTTAAGATCCTCAATATTTGCATTTACACATTATATTATTTCTATCAAAATTTAAATTTTAAACCAAACAATCATGAAGTAATTCCATAGTGTTATTTCCCAACTTTTCAAAAATTCTATAACATCATATTCCTGAAAATTTTTAAGTTTAAAATCAAATTCAAATTTTTATCATAATCTCCTCCAAGATTTAAGTTCGTATCTAAATACTCAAGGATTTTAATATCCAATCCTCCAATTAAAATCCAATCAATGCATATAAATTTTTTTTTTTAAAATCTGTATCCCAAAATTTAAAATTTAAGCACTAATCCATCAATCATCTTACTCCTCTAACTCAAATTCAATTGATGCTTATTCAAATCTAAATCCTCATCCCGAGAGTTGAATTCGACACTATTCCATTATCGATTTTATTTCCTTCTTTCCTTTTTCCTCAAAATACTCAATGATACGATACTTACGGAATCTTCAATGCAACATCCATAATATAAAAATTTGAATTTCTATCTTGCAATCAAATAGATATAATGATAATTTCCCAAATTTTCTCAAATTTTAATAACCAATTTAATCATATCAAGACCTTCCTAAAATTAATAAATCCTCAATTTTGCCCTGTAAATTTCTTAACTCTCGATTTAAGTTAATATTTATCCTCGAATTTCAATCATACCCCGATTTTCGTAAAATCAATGATCCATCAACTCCTTTATAACAACCCCTAAATTCTTTATTTAAATTAATGCTCATCCACAAATTTAATCCTCTTGTCTCTTTTTGTCAGTCATAACCTTGTCATAGATCTTTGCTATGGTCAAAACCCTAATGATCATGGTTTAAGAAAATTCTACCTATAGCCATGCAATCTAAGAAAAATATATAGGTCATATATCTTTTGTCATGGTATTTCAGTCTCTGTTAGGGTGTACTACTATTTATATTCTAACAAGAAAATCATGAATACGAACTACAGCACTAGGGAAATCAATCAATCAAGAGACGGGAACATTAGGAAAAAGAAGAACCTGCTAACATATTACTTGTAGTATCTACTATCTCTAACAAACACTTAACTCTAGCACATACACTAACTAATTTCCTATTCTTGTATACTGATACCCATATCAATTAATCATTAGTCCACAAGATCCATGAATACATCCATATCGCACACACCTGTCTATTAATGCCAAAATCTGATACCAAGAACCTCTAACACGATTATAGGTCAATTGGTGCATGTAAAGTTTGATACCCCTATCTCTTTAGGTACCCCTGTTCTACTATAGTACACCCACTGTTAGTTCTCGTTCCTACTACAATTGTCCATACTATTTGTTCTTATCACTCAAGTGCACACCAAGTGTAACACACCATACTAAGTACTGCTCTTAACAATACAACTTTAGATGGACACCCAAGTCAGTCTGCGGTGCCATTTCAACCATGCTCAAGTTATCAGATCCTTACACATGTATATCATCGACTAATATATATTTTTCTTCTACCATAAAATTCATCCTTATAATAAAATCATCAAAATTTAACTTTGAACAATAAAAAGTGTATACTTTCCTCAAGGGTCAAATATTCAATATTGAAATCAAACTTTAATCACTTCTAGAATCCTTATAGCCTTGACCCTGTTTATTGAATCAATTTTTGAACCCTCAAAAATTTAATGACATAAATCTCAACTCCTCAATAATTCTCAAAGTTAAAATTTATTTCCACTCTTTAATTTTTAAATCCACAATTATACCCATAAGTGCTCACGGTCTCTAATACACGAGGTGCACTCAATACATCTATTGTCTACAACTGTGTACTAAATTTGTACTGCCGAATCACTTGCACTATTACCTCTATCAAAGTTATCATCACCTGTATTTTTCTTTCATGATTTCAATTTATGTCAACTGGTATATCATCTAATTATCATCATACAGAGTGTTTACTGTTTATTAACGTCATTCTTGACTAATCCTTGATATAGAATCATTAGCACTCTTGGTATTATATCACTAGATTCATTAATGGATTATCTCATCAAGCTCATTATAACTCATGATTACATGTATTTACTATAACACTCATGTTTCTTTACTCTCGTGGGCATGTATATGGTTCCTCATCTCGATGGTTGTATAGGTATTTCCTTTTAACCTTTCATAGCCTGTTACACTAATCTGTGATACGCTTCACCATTTTTATTACTAATTCCGATATTTCTCTACTCATGACACCTTATTATAACTCCTCATGCATATAAATTTCTTTACCTTTAACACGCCCGATATCAATCATCAGATTGGACGTCATGCTCCATTAATCTTTAACACAATTCCTTGATACTTAATTATTTACATAGATCATCCCATTACATAAATTCATGACTATCCAGGACGGGTATGCTGACTCTGATACTAACTCTTGGAACCATCATTGATACTCTTACTCCTTCTTCTACCTATAGTACCAATATTAACTATAATAACACCAATCATAGAACTATTGCTACAAGGTACTATGCTACGGGTATCTCTAGATTAATGCCTACTGCTCACATGTCCAACTAAGAAACACTTACAAACTCACAAGTCACACTCAGTCAAACTAATACAAGACACAACCAAAATTGCAAGTCACTAATTATCACACTAACAAGGATCCTTAAAGAAATAAGGCTCAAAAGAACTGGGTTAAGGACTGAAGGTATCTTTACTGCTAGTAAAGAAAAGAAGCGATGGAACAAAGTCCTGGAATAACAGAAATAGATAAGTCTTGAGATGATACTTTAAGAACCAATTTAAGATACAACCTGATAATCATACACGTCTGTCTGAAATTATGACACTCAGAATCCTCGCCACGCCAGTAAGCATAGATGCGATAAATGATAGGTTCCGTAACTAAGGTATGCAACTCTATAATCATGTCATCTAGAATCTTTGCCACGCCAACCGGTATGACTGTGAGAGACTCTAAGTTTCATAACTATAGTATGTACATCCAAGTCAGGTTCCTACGTTCTCGTCACGACAGCTAATATGGCTGCGATAAACTCTAGAGTCCATAACCAAAGTAGACGTTTTATCTTTCTCACTGTCCTCATCAATATATGTCATCAGATGATACCGTAAATTTTAGCCCGTAAAATTTTATCTCGATAAGAAATCAACTCAACAATGATACCAAGAATTTAAATTTAACAATTGGTTAACAAGAATCAAACTCAACAATGACACCAAGATTTTTAATTTAATAACTGATAAACAAGGATCAAGTTCAATAACAACATGCGAGAGCGGACCAAAATAAGGAAAAAGATTTAAATTGGAAATTATAATAAGATTCTCAAGGGGTCGTCCCAGGAATCTCTCAAGAATTTTTGTGATTGAGTATACTCTCTCATCCTAGTATCCTATGTCCTATATTCTATAGCAGGCACGCAGTAGTACAACTAAGACGTCGCACTACCACGACATCGCACAACTTGTGAAATCTGACCTGCATGGGCCACCACTAAAAACGTGTCACGACCCGCACCCGATTTAGGGGCACGAGAGCGTGGGTACGTCCAGCCTACGCCGCAGCATCGGCGGTAGAACGCTGTCTAGGTCAAATATTATCTAATCAATCTCACACTAGTATCCAACTCCATAAGGAGACACGGATAACAAAAATAAATGAACAACATACTCAATCACAACTACAGCACGATAAGAAATCAAAGAAAAGAAATGAAGATACAACACAAGTCTAAACTGTAAATAATCTAACTCAACATAATCCAAGTCTTAGCTACTCACCATGTGGTTCACCAGTGTCTGATACCAGTCCTCTAGGCATAGTCTGGAAAATATTTTCCAGTCAGGAAGGAGCAAAGTACATATCTAAATAGCAGTTCTATATTAATGATATAAACTATGTAGCAGTTCTAGATAGAAATATATGAAATGCATGTATAGATACGAGAAATGTACAATAAAAGAAATACTGAAAATACTGTAAGTAAATGCAGAAAAAGAAACAATATGTCAACGAGCAAAAAAACCTATGACTAAGTGTGTGAGTACTAGCTTTAACATGTGATCGGCTTGGAAACTTGATCAGGCTGGTTACATGTGATTAGCTATGATTCATGTAAAGTCAGGCTAACCGTTGGTTAGCTATGATGCATGTAGAGGTCAGGCTAATCACACGTAACAACTATGAAGCATGTAAATGGTCAGGCCGCACCCGACGTGAGATGTGGGGTGAGCTATGATGCATGTAGAGTTGGGTATGATCACATATCTATACTAAAATACTCCCCACCCCGACTGGTATAATAGATCCAATCATGGTACGCTATGGCACGGGATTCCCTAGGGAGGTAGCAAATCTTCCCGGGTCTCAGTGTCTGTACATGCACAAGATAACAAGGAAACAAGTCTTGTACAAGCTACACCATGAATAAGGAATAGCATCTCATGACGAGATCCGTGTATACCAATCCGTATAACAAGCATGTCAAAATATAGATATTTACAATAGATACAATGAAACATATGAGATATCATGAATTAGAAACTAATCAGAGAATGTACTCGCCTTGGGTCCTTAGCTGGTAAAACCAATGTCCTGTCCCAGAGTACCGTCTGGAGGATCCAACAGTCCTATATAATAAATAATATCACTTGTATCAGATGCTACACTAACACACAATAGAAATACACTGGCCTCAGGGTTATGCCAGGCATGGCTCTAGTCAAACTAGGGTCATCTAGTAGGGATACGTATATAATACACATTTACACTCAGAGTATATACCAAAAAAAACGTATATAATATATATATAAGTGTCTATTAGTAATTGTACAAAATACGTATATGTGTATATACACTAAATAGATGTATATAAATATATACTTATATACCAAAATACATATTTGTATATATATCAATCAAATATTTTTATATATATAATAACTAATCAAAGAATGTACATAATACCACACTTCTCAAGGTGATCCCAAATGAAGTAGCAGTTAGTTCCAATGAGTCCGGAGTAGTCCAAATAGCTAGAAACTATATAAAGAAGTACAAGATCGGAGTTCGGCACGAAAATCGAGATAAAGATACCAGGTCCTCAATACATAGAGAAACCTACCAGGGTTAGCTAAGATTAAGATTAACAAGTTAGCTAAAAGAGAAAATGGTCGATTATTCGTTATTAAGGTAACACCTTAAATTAATGAAAATCATTTCGAAATTATTTTGAACAATAATTACAAATAAAGTTAATTTATAAAATTTAGAATTTATGTAAAAAGCCAATATATTTTTATATCTATAGTAAACTTGGTTACCAGCTTAATAAACAAATTTTGAACTAATTTAATAATATAAACCCAAAATTATTATATTTTTACATAATCAAAAACCCTTATAATTATTACATCACTAAACTAATTACATAAAAATAAACTAATTATATATTATATATATTACTAAACTAATTATATATAAATTAAACTAATTATATTAACTAAACTATTATACAAACTAAACTAATACATATAAAAAACTAAACTATTATAATTACATAAATTTAACTATTACAGAACAAAGAAAGAGGGAAGAGGGAAGAGGGAAGTCGGGCTCACGTTGGGTTTCCGGCGTCGGCGCGGGGAAGTCCGCCGGGGTCACGCGGGCAAGGCGTCGGCGGTCGACGACTTCGAGGCGGGATCTGGGAGCTAAGGGCGGCAGCGAAGCTCGGCGGCGGTCGACGTTCTGCTGTGGTCGAAGCTCGGCGGTGGTCGACGTTCGTCTCGGGGCGGCGGCGGTGGAAACTCAAGAGTGGCGACGGTGGTTCGAGGAACCGGTCGAAGACCTAGGCGGTGGATCTGGCGCTCGTCTCGAGGAGGCGGTCGATGGATCTGGCTGCGGCGGCGGTCGGATCTTCGAGCTCGACGCGGGGGAAGGAGGGGACGGTAGCTTGACTCAGAGGAGGAGGTCCCAGTCGCCGGCGGCGGTCGAGATCTAGGTTAGGATTTTGGATTTCTGTGAATCGTGTCGGGGTTGGATCGTGTCCCGGGCTGGACACGATGGATTCGGTGTATTATGGTGTGGGGGCGGACGTGTCCGGGTGTTGGACACAGGGATTGTGTACTGCACAGTGGTGGTTGTGTCCAGATGGTGTCGGACACAAAATTTTGTAATATTGTAATAACTGGACACAGAATAATGAATGGATACGATAGGACACCCGGGGTCGGACCCGAGGCCAACACGGCTGACACGGTAATGCTGGACACACGGACACGAGCACACAAAATAATGGTGATGGCTTGTTGGCTTGTGGGAAATTTGTGAGGGCTAGCTAGGGTTTCTTGGGAATGGTGTGGGTGAGAGACTTTAAATAGGGAGAGAGGGTATGGGATAAAGGGTGAGGATTGGCCCAATTAATGAATGGCCCATATTAGATATGAATGAGTTCTTCATGTGGGAAATGAGGGTGTGAATGGGAGATGGTAAACTTGTAAATTTTTAAAAGAAAAGATTATAATTTAAGAAAATATTTTAAGAGGCTTCCAAGGCTAACTGATTCCAAATTAGCTACTAATTAAACCCATATTTCAAAACCCTAGAAAGTATGTAATTTATTTATTTACTATCCCAAATGGATTTCAAAATTTATTATGAAGAAACAACTAGTCCTTTAAATAATTTTTATTAAACAAATAATTTTACGATTTCAAGCCAATAAATATTCGAAGCTAGAGTATTATATATATATTATTATTTATCTATTTAATTTATAGTAAATCGACATTTAGGAAAAATGATTTTTATAAAAGATTTTAAATTACCTTCAAACATTGTTCAAAATCTAATACAAAAATTCAAGGAGAAAATATTTTATAAACTTGATATTTAAAATAAATTAAAACTCTAATTATTTCGGAAATTTGGAAATCGGAGGTTACAAAGTAAGTGACTACTAGCTTTAATATGTGATCGGCTTGGGAACTTGCACAAGAAAACTTGCATAGGAAATAATGGCCTGGTTAGTCATACGTGCGGTGTATGACCAACACTCACAGAAAAATAATACTTGCACAGGAATGTATGATCACATATCTATACTAAATAATCCCCACCCTCGACTGGTATAGTAGATCCAACCACGGCATGCTATGGCACGGGATTCTCTAGGAAGGTAGCAAATCTTCCCAAGAATCATTGTCTGTACATGCACAAGAAAATCAATAAAACAAGACTTGCACAAGATACACCATATAAAAGGAATAACATCTCATGACGAGTTCTGGATATACCAATCCGTGTAACCATCGTGTCAAGAAACATGGATATCTACACTAGATACATTGAACATAGAGGATATCATAAATGAGAAACTATAAGAGAATGTACTTGCCTGAAGTCCAATGAATAGTCTCACCGATGTTTGATACGGTGCCTCGAAGACCTAGATATGGAATACAATATCAATACAAGGTTCCAGAAAGAAATAAGTTTAAACTAGTCAACTTCTAGGTCAACTAGTCAATTCTAAGTCAAAAGTCAAACTAAGTCAACTCTAAGGTCAACTATGATCAAACTATGGTCAATTACCTATTTCTAGGTTGCACAAGTCTAACACAAAGATATTGGATTGAAATACTAAAGTCCAGGTCACAAAAACCATATCTTAAATACTAGGATACTGTATCTCCGGATACGTAAATCCAAAAGAAAAATATCACATACATATGCCAAAACAATATTATTAAATAAAATCTTAAAGACAAACATTAAATAGGTACCTTGGTTTTGAACCAACTTGGTATCACAACATAAACCCCATAATCTTGATACCCAAACCCAATACCTTGGGTATCCCCAATTATCTTGGTACTTACCTTGGTATCTCAAGGTAATACCCCAAACTTGTTTATACTAACTACCCGTAATATACATACACACTATACTATTTAGTATACACATAGTATACTATAAATACTATAGCATACAAGGAATATATTTATATATATAATAAATACCATATACACACATATATATATATATATATATATATATATATATATATATATATATATATATATATATATATATCAAAAGATAGAAAATCTGCCAAATTGTAGCTAAAACAATGTACGTTGTCGCTGAAGACTGTTGTTGATGCTAATAAACTGCTATTTTAGTGATAGTTTTCTGTAACTGTCGCCAAAGCCGTCGCTAAAGCTCCTGATACGCTGCTGATACTGCTGTTGTTTAAGCAATAATTTTCTGCAACTGTCGCCAACTGTTGTCGATATTTCTCCTGCTGTTGCTGCTGTATTACTACCTGCTGTTGCTGCCTTTTAGCGACGCTCTTGCCCGTTGTCACTAATACGTATATATATATACAATATATATATATAATAACATATATATAAACCCACAATATATATATATATATATATATATATATATATATATATATATATATATATATATATATATATATATATATATATATATATATATATATATACACCATATGCATAATTACTATCAATAACTATACATACACCCTCACATAGGATTATGTACATAATACACCTAGTAACATACATAGTGATACATATATATAACTATACATATATATATATATATATATATATATATATATATATATATATGTATGTACATATAATTATTCCCCATATATAACACACATTATATAAATATAATCATAACACCTGTAATTACTTAACATATACATATATGTATATATATATACTACAATATATATATACACATGTAGAATAATAGTTACTTACAATATATATACCTATAGTATATACACAGATACATAGATCTAAGACACAACATTACATAAATATATATACCACATTATATATATATATATATATATATATATATATATATATATATATATACACAATTATATTCTTCATGAAATAAGAACACAAGATTATAGACCTATAATTAAATTGCATACACATGGAACGTATCACCCCGTATCCCACTAGATCTAGGATACGCTTGCGACATGAGTCCACCACACATCCAAATGTACCCCCAAGGACACGAACAAGTCATATATATTATTTCTGAACAATACGAAGAGTCAAATATAAATCTACGTGTCCGTGTCAAAATGTGACATGTACAAAGTCCCGTATCGGAGGAAAATCCTCCAAATTAACACGTATCACCAAATTATTGGGATACGACCTACACGTACCCAATTATGGATACGACACTAGCCCCAAACACACAAGCACATGTCAAATTGATCTATATGGGTTGATTTCTCATGGTTAAATCTCAGATTTATAACCTAAATTAAGGGAAAAACTAAATTGTATCTATTAGAAGATGGATTCCTAATGCAACCTCCAAATATGATGAAATTGGCTCCAACTTGTAGATCCTTGCTCCTCTTTGTAGATTATTGCTTCCTCCTTCTAGATCCTTGCTTCTCTAGCCTCCAATGGTGATTTGGGAAGGAATTAGGATAAAATTTGGTAGGGAAATAAAGTAAAAATGAAAGAATTTTTTTGAAAGAATTTCTAGATCTAATTTCCAAATGAAAGGAGGAGAGAGAAATTTATTCCCCCCCTATATAAGCTGGCCCCCTTTCCCCTTACTCAAGCTACTATGAATTATTCAATATACCCCTTGGGGTCTCTAATGAAGAAATAATTAAGGTGGGAAACTTCTAGTCTAATGGTTTAATTAATTTAATACATCTCCTTAACAATGGGCTTTCTAAATGGGCTAAATTCTATCAATTAATACATGTTGGTCCATGAGTCTAAATTAAACTTGTTAGGTCCACTAACACAAGTCCAAAATAAATAACTAACATCTAAAAAATAATTAAATAATACAACAAATAATTATTTATCATGCATAATATTTAATTAAATATAAATTTACTAAAATATTCTTTCCTAGAAAATATGGTAGTGACAACGATAGCTCTCAAGAAACTGCTAATGTGTGCCTAATGGCATTTGATCAGGTAACCACTAATCCTCTCTGTGATGATTTCATATTCGATGAGCTAGGTGATGCCTTTATTGAACGCTTAGAAGATCATAGAAAGTTGCTTGGTAAATACAAGACCTCTAAGACGGTACTCAAGGAACACAAACTTGAGATAGAAAGGCTAAGCCTACTTCAAGCAAATATTAGAGAATCTGAACCTTCTAGTGAGACTAATGAGTTAGCTTCTATCAAGCTACAATTACATGAAGCATCACGCACTCTTGAAGAGAAAGAAAAAAACCATAGCTCAGCTGCAAGAAGATTTTCAAATTGAGAAAAAGAAGAGTATCAAAGTGCTGATTAGGAATGAAGCCCTAATAGCTGATTATAATAGATTGTTTGACACTTCCAAAAAGTTAGAAATTAGGTTAGAAAAATAGCCGATGACGAATGCTTCCACTCCTAAAATGTGTCGCTTACCTAAAAGGAACATTGTTCAACCAAAGACTATCAAACCTATGCCCAAGAGGACAAATCCTCAAAGACATGCCTTCTACTACAAGTATCCTACCAAAACCCCTAGACCTACCAAACAAGCCCAAAATATTGCACCTAACACTAAGCAAGCTAGATGTCATTATTTTGGAACTATTGGTCACATTGCTCATGCATGTAGAGTTAAGTAATTAGTTGCTTTGAATATTTGTGCATGGATACCTAAATCTAACTTTTCAGGACCCAACAAGAAATGGGTACCAAAAGTTTCATCTGTAAATTGTTTTATAGGTGGAGCATCCTACCCACTCTAGAAGCAAATGGATCCTCGACAACGGTTGCTCACGGCACATGACCGATGATGCATCTTTGTTTGCAACATTGTCGAAGAAGAAAGAATGACACGTCTCCTTCGGTAACAATCTGAAAGGTTATATAATAGGTATCGTTAACATTGGTAAGGCTCCATATTCGATAATTAAGGATGTTTGTCTAGTAACCGAGTTAAAGCATAACCTACTCAGCAAAAGTTATTTAGCTGACCATGGTTATGGTATTAAATTTGTTAAAGACAAATGTACTATAGTTGATATCTCAACTGGCAGTACTATTTTGAAGGAATTAGGGAAGATAATATCTATGTTTTCTATCTTTTGGAAGATACTAACACTACAGGTAGATGTCTATACGCCAAAAATGACTAGAATCAACTATGGCACATGAGGCTAGGATATGCAAACATGGACACAATATCGAGATTATCCACAAAATATTGGTACAAGGTTTACCGGAGATCGCCTTGAAGAAAAACATGATATGTAGCGATTGTGAAAAGAACAAAGCTACAAAATCAACATTTAAGTCGATTAACACTGTAAGTACCACTCGACCTCTACAATTATTATATATTGATCTGTTTGGACCTAGCAGAGTTGTTAGTCTAAAGGGTAAGTTGTATGCATTAGTAATTATAGATGATTACTCTAGATACACGTGGGTATATTTTCTTGCTCATATAAATGACGCACTTTTAGAACTCGTCATATTTTGTAAGAAGGTACAAAATAAGAAAGGATTTATGATCACTCGCATTAGAACTGATCATGAAGGCGAATTTAAAAATGCTGACTTTGAGAAATTTTGTAACACACACGGTTATTTGCACGAATTATCTTGTCCTAGAACTCCGCAACAGAATGGCATTGTAAAACGTAAGAATATAACTCTTAGAAAAATAACTAGAGTAATATTAAACAAATTTAGCCTACCTAAGTATTTTTGGGCAGAAGCTATCAATACAGTGTGCTTTATTTTGAATAGAGTTTTGATTCGACCTAAATAAAAAAACTCTCTATGAATTATGGTTTGATATAACTCCCTCTGTTTCCTACTTTAAGATCTTTGGATTCAAATATTTCATTCTCAATACCAAAGATAACTTAAGAAAATTTGACGAAAAGGCTGATGAAGGTATTTTTTTAGGTTATGCAGCCAAGAGAAAATGATATCGAGTCTTCAACAAGAAGTCAATGACGATCGACGAATCATTCAACTTCACCTTCAATGAGATGAACAATAAAACGAACAATGAGAGTGACGATGAAGATATTGGTACATCAAGTAAAGCACCAACTAAAATGGAAACCAGTACCAGTTACTTAGAGAATCTGTCAAAGAGAATGAAATTCATGGTCGATCACCCCAAGGACTTGGTAATAGGTGAGATCACAAAAGTTTTAAGTACTCGTTCCTCTAATAGAAATATTGTATCTAGTATAGTTTTTGTTTCACATCTTGAGCCTAAAAATATTAAAGAAGCATGTAGTGATAATTGCTGGATAGAAGCCATGCAAGAGAAATTAAACCAATTCGAACGGAATCAAATTTGGGAACTTGTTCCCAAGCCTAATGGTCATCCGGTCATTGGCACCCGTTGGGTATTCTGAAATAAATTAAATGAGAATGGTTTAGTTACACATAACAAGGCTAGACTCGTAGCTCAAGGATACAACCAAGAGGAAGGTATCAACTACGATAAAACTTATGCCCCAGTTGCGTGTTTAGAATCCATTCACATGCTATGTGCATTTGCATGTTTTCATAATTTCAAAATTTTCAAATGGATGTCAAAAGTGCCTTTTAAAATGGTTTCATAAAAGAAGAAGTTTTTTAGCTCAACCATCTGAATTCATGGATTTCAAAAACCCAAATTATGTTTTCAAGTTGAAGAAAGCCTTATATGGAATGAAATAATTCCCCCCGCGCTTGGTATGACCGCCTAAGCTCTTTTCTACTTGAAAAAGTTTTTTCAAAAGGAAAGGTTGACACTACACTATTTTCTAAATCGTTGAATAAAAATCTTCTTTTAGTTCAAATTTATGTTGATGAAATTATCTTTGGATCAACTGATGAATCTCTTTGTCGAGAATTTTCTGAGTGTATGCAGAGTGATTTTGAGATGTGCATGATGGGAGAGCTAAATTTCTATCTTGGACTACAAATTAAACAAACTCAAAATGGGATGTTCATCAACCAAGCCATGTATACAAAAGACCTCTTAAAGAAGTTCAATCTGGAATCTGCTAAGCCCTTTGGTACTCTAATGGCAACTTCAACAAAGCTTGACATAGATGAACAATACAAACCGGTCGACATACGTAAGTATCGAGGTACGATTGGTAGTTTACTTTATTTAACTGTTAGTCGTCCTGATATCATGTTTAGTATTTGCTTGTGTGCACAATTTCAAGCTAACCCTAAGGAATCATATTTGTGCACCATTAAGCTTATCTTCCGATACCTCAAAGCACTTCTTCTGTCGGCTTATGGTATCCCAAAATCACGTCCCATGACCTAGTCGGTTATTCAGATGCTGATATTTTTGGATACAAAGTGGATAGAAAAAGTACTAGTGGTACATATAATTTCCTAGGTAAAGCTTTAGCCTCTTGGTTTAGCCAGAAAAAAAAATTTGTCGCATTATCAACTACTGAGGCTGAGTATATCGCTGCAAGATATTGTTGTGCACAAATTTTATGGATGAAGCAAACTTAGAAGACTATGACATAAAATATTTACATATTCTTATTTACTGTAACAACACTAGAACTATTAATTTGACTAAGAATCCTGTATGTCACTCACGCACTAAGAACATTGAGATTCGACATCATTTTCTTAGAGATCATCAACAAAATGGAGACATTAATTAAGAATATATAGACAAAAAAATAATTGGCTGATATCTTTACTAAATCTTTAGCAGAAGATATATTCAACTACTTACATCGCAAATTAGGAATTTTAGGTATCAATAATATTAATTAATCTTATCTTATTGAATTACTTCTAATATACTAAAATTATTTTGGAGACAAGATTACAAAGGATCTGTCTGTCACCACGGCTACTGTTAAAGCGAAACGGAACTTAAGTCTCCCCCGGTGGACCTCCGCTAGCTTAAGACAGTACTCCTACAGCTAATCTGAGACAATCGCGGTACACGAAAAGTAATTCGTAAAATAATTTTAAATATATTTATTGAAATTTAAAATTAATAACTTTTAATGATGAGTAGATATCTAGCTGTTATATTTTATTCTAGATATTTTTAGTTAATTTTTTATTTTATGTCTATGTATCTTGAAAATGTCTTCAACATTCCAATGATTAGATTTTATTTATGCATTTTCAGTTATAGTACTTTGTGTATGGAGTAACTATTTCAGTTAATTGTACACAAAAGTTTATCTATTTAAGTTTTATTCAATTTACATTTATATTAACTTTCCTAACTCGCTTAGCATTCATATTTAGCTACTGTATTTTTTAAATGATCTGTTTCTGTAAAATATATGCAATCTTTTTTTTTTTCACTTGTCTATCTTTTTCTCAGTACATTTTGCGGGGGAGCTTCCTTCTCCTAGAAATTTTGCTAAATGAAAACGGGGGAGAAAAAAGATACAACTTCTGGTAAAAAGTGTAATCCCCCTGATTTTCAAGAATTTTAATTTTTACATTTTCTGGAATTTCTGGAATTTTCTGAGATTTTTCTCTAATTAAATTAATGTATTTTAATAATTAAATGATTTTTAATTAATATTTAATAATATTAAAATACTATAAAAATAATATTTTATGGTGTAAAATGAAAAACTAGACATAGGGTATTTTCCCGAGAATTTATTGGACCCCGGATGAATTTTTAAAGCATTAAAAACTATTATAAAATTTAACTGATTATTTAAACCAAGATAATTAATGAACCAAACCAACCCAGTGTATGAACCGGACCGGACCGGCCGGTCTGACTAGACCGGACCGCTGCCTAGCGGGTCGGATCCGGGTCTGACCCGAACCGCCAGTGCCCGACCCGACCCGGCCCGAAACCTCTTCCTCTTCTCTGTGTAACTCCCGCCGGTGGCGATTCCCGGCCGCCGCCCTCCGCCGCTGCGTAACGTACGCCGTCGATCCGCCTCCGTCTCTTCCCCTCCCCTCACCGGCCGACGCAATGTCTCCCCGCTCTGCCCTATATATATAGCCCTATCCCTTCTTCTCCGGCTAGAAATCCCTCCTCCGGCTGTTCTCTCCGCCTCCGGCTTTACCCGACTCCCGTCGACCACCACGCCGACGCCACTGTGCCAGCCCCGATCCCCTCCTAACTCCTCCAGCCCCCTTCCCGCAGCACCCAGCTGCCCTCGACCGCGCCGGCCACCCCAAGAACCCGACGACCTCCTTCCCTCTTCCTTCTTCCCAGACCCGTCCCCGACCCAGTGAGCTCCGCCGGCCGCCTCTGCTCCCCGGCCGCATCCGGCCAGCGCCGACTCGCCGCCAGCCTCCGCCGTGCTCAGCCAAACTCCGGCAGACACTGACACAGAAACCCTATTTTGGACACGGATTGGAACTGTGTCCAGGACACAGTGTATCGCGTCGGACACAAGTTGGACACATAGGGTACGCTGTTTTTGAGCCCTCTTCAGGTATCCATAACTTTCGATTCATAGCTCGGATTTCGATTCCGTAAATTGTATCGTGTAGCCTGTATGACCCTCTCGGTGCCCGGATAAACCGCTCGGGGCATCGCGTCCTATGGTGATTGCACACCGCGATCTAAAAACAGGAAAAACTAAGCCCAGTTTCACCTCGGAATCGAGTACGCCCCGCCAAATGGGACGACTTGGTCACGTGCGGTCTTCACCGACACGTGAACATCGTAGATACGGACGTGCGGGCTTTCCCAGAAGTTGATTCGGATGTGCGTGCACACCGAAATCAGTACTTATCCGCGGACAACACCCCGTATCCGACTTTTCTGAATCTTGCTGTAACTTAGTGTACACACGTCGGATCGAGACGAAACTTGCGCCATCGGACTCGTAGCAATACGCTGGTCCTGTGAGTCAAGTTTGGTTCGATTCTGAGAACGTTGACAAAATCGTGTGTCGTGGGCCCCACAGGCTCCACCCGACGGGCGATTTTGAGAACGGCTCATCGGAATCCAATTCTGGAAGTTCCGTTGAGTTCGTATCATCGTTCCTGACCTGTTGACACTAAGTTGGACTGTTTTTGAGACCTTTGACTCTGATGCGTTTTTCGGTGCAAAGTGGCCCACATTCGGACCCCGTTTTGACCCGAAAATGACGTTTTTGCCCTTGTCTCCAAATTGGACTCAAGGACAGGCGTTCCTAGCTGATTAATATTTTCTGGATCTGTTGGTGATATTTGTTTCAGCAACCGGAGTACTGCTTGGAAATCCAGTTGAAGCTCGAGCTACAATTGAAACAGGAAACTTAGGCAAGTGTACCTTGCCATAAATGCAGTTTAATGATTTATTTTCTCTAGATTTATTTTCTTGTGATTGTTGTACTTGCTCAACCCTAGGGCCGTGTGACTTGCTTAGTGTCCGATCATAGTCGGGTGCCAACACCGTACGCGGGGTTGGGCAATATCATTTAGAGATGGATATCGTGACATTTATATTCTTGTACTTGCCCTATCAAGTACTTATTACCCAGGACACCTGACACAGAGCATGAAACAGAATCTTCCTGAAATATTTAAGGTGATTCTGTATAAGATACAAGTTTATGACATAGACATGATATTCCTAGATGTTATAGACATAGTATGACTCACTGCATTAGATATGATTTTACGTGACATGGACATGAGGCATCGTGGACATGAGACGTAAGATTATATTTGGGTGGGGAGAGACACACAGGCTACAGGCTGATTATATATATAAATCCATAGTAAACACATAGTAAAATTCATAGTATACTCCGCTACCGGCTCCCCGACACAGAGCTTGTAGTGGTATCAGCCTAAGTTCTAGTGATGCTCTCAACTTGCATTTCTCATAGAAGGTTATATAGTTGACCCTATTGTTCTCTTATTTACTTTACTGCATTTATTTTGGCTTATGTTTTCTGTACCTTGCTATGTCCCCTGAGGACCTGGATCCGGATTATGTCCCCAGGATTAGCAGACGAGGTTTATCCAGAGGTCTACGGAACAGGTGCTCTTCACGGAACCGTACCAGTACCTGAGGATGAGGTAATTGCTGAGGACTTCTCATGAACAACTGCTTCACCATGTTCAGTCTTTATGGCAGATAGACTTTCCTTGCTGTTTTATTTAAACTCTTTTATTTTTATTTTTGAGAACAATTGTAACAGACTAAATATCGGGTTGTTCCCCGATTTTATTTACTTTGATTAGTTGTTGTTATTATTTCTTTTTGCTGATGTTGCTATCTTATATCTGTGGATGAGAATAGTAAACCCTGACTAATATAATACAGCTTAAGTACACTCCGATGGATCCATTAAATTGGGTTTGTCCATCGGTGTGTGCTGCTGGCCATTGTCGCGCGTCCAGTCCCTCGTTATTTTGGGACTGGGGTGTGACATAGTTTTTGTGGTGGCCCATGCAGGTCAACGACTAAATTGTTCGGTTTCAACTTAGGGACCGAACAGGCCTGCAATAAGATAGGATAAGTTTTTAGGATCTCATCCACTTGCTTGAAAACGTTCTTGATATCTGTATCGTACTCGAATTAATTTTTGATTTGCATCCTGCCTTGAATCTTGTGCGCTTCTTATATTTTATTTTGGATGCAGAAAGATGGATCCAAGAATTGAAGATGAAATTCCTTGGAGTTCGCCACAAGACGCTGTGGTTACCTATGGAGATGGAGTTACACCAGAGAACAGAGGGCAATCCTCTCAAGGTGGTCAAGCTGAACAGCATAACTCAAGGTTCAGGCGCGATGATATCCCACCTCCGCCGCAGTTCCCTCCACAGATGCCTGTCTTTCCACCAGGGCAAGCAATGGACGGGCAGCAGATGTTCCAGATGTTTTACGCCATGATGCAAGCCCAACAGCAAGTTCAACAGGAGGCACATCGTCAGGAGGCAGAGTACCTAAGAACCAGCCTAGTAAACGCATTGGAGCAAGTGAACCCACAAGCTAGGCGACCAGCGACGGGATCTATCACTGATTTCCGTCAACTCAAGCCCCGTACCTTTTCGGGCAAAGAAGGACCAACTGAAGTTCATGAGTGGCTCACCAACATACAACACCAGTTGGAAGCAGCTGAACTTCCAAGAGAACGTTGGATGACCGCCGTCAGGATGCAGTTGACGGACAATACCCATCACTGGTGGATATCTGAAGAGACCAGGCTCGGACCAGACCGAGTCACTTGGGAAGAGTTCTCCAGACTCTTTCAAGAGATGTACATTCCGGCCATCGCTCGATCAGAACTGAGGGACAAGTTCAATCGCCTCACCCAGGAAGCTATGACGGTGGAAGAATACAACGCCGAGTTAATTCTTCTGAGTCGCTTCGCACCTACCTTGATCCCTATAGAAGTAGAGAAGGCCGAGAAGTTTTTCGATGGACTCAACATCGAGCTACAGAAACTGATCGGATCCGTCATACCTACCTCTTACTCGGACGTTCTCGCTGCAGCCCGACGCATGGAACGCGTCACCAAGAGAGAGACCAGTCTGAAACGGTCTTCCACATCAGCCAGAGCACCACAAGAAGAAGCTGCAAAGAGGCCTCATATTCACCAGCCACCCAGAGCCTCTCTCAGACATTACCTACATGTCAATACTGTGGCAAGGTAGGCCATACTGAGAAGGACTGCAGACGTAAGTTGGGATTATGCTTGATTTGCGGAACCAATCAACACTTAGCCAAGGATTGTCCTTATCATCGAGGAGGAGCACCAAGAGCAAACCAACAAGCTCTACCAGCACCAGGAGGGTATCAACCAAGGCCACCATTGGCACCACAAGCAGCACCCTACCAGCAAGCCCAGCAACATCAGCGAGCACCACCTCAAGGACGCGGCCAAGTTTTCGCGATGACTGTGGGAGACGCGCAGAACCGTGGCGTAGCTAATGCGAGTAAGTCTTTATAGTTGTTCCGTTTCTAGCATTGCTTTAGTTGTGCCTGCTGGTTTGTGACCCCAGACTTGACCTGATAACCTTGACTTGATAACTTTAACCTGTTAATAATTGATAACTTAGTATTAATCTAGTAATTTTTGAACTTGATAAATTGTTAACTGATATGTTTTTGAAAGATAACCTGGTTTTCTAAAACTGTAAATTTTCTAGATTTCCTACATTTGGGAAATTGCATAACTTTTAATGCTTAGGAAAAAAAAAATTCCTAGGTGCTCCTTAATTTTGATGTGCTTCGAACAATGGTTGCACCCGTGTCATCTCTGCTGACCGGTTAATCTTTGATTGCGAGAACGCAATCCTCTTAAGGGGGGTAGATTGTAATCTCCCTGATTTTCAAGAATTTTAATTTTTACATTTTCTGGAATTTCTGGAATTTTCTGAGATTTTTCTCTAATTAAATTAATGTGTTTTAATAATTAAATGATTTTTAGTTGATGTTTAATAATATTAAAATACTATAAAAATAAAATTTTATGGTGTAAAATGAAAAACTAGACATAGAATATTTTTCCGGGAATTTATTGGACCCCGGATGAATTTTTAAAGCATTAAAAACTATTGTAAAATTTAACTGATTATTTAAACCAAGATAATTAATGAACCAAACCAACCCAGTGTATGAACCGGACCGGACCGGCCGGTCTGACTAGACCGGACCGCTGCCTAGCGGGTCGGATCCGGGTCCGACCCGACCCGCCAGTGCCCGACCCGACCCGGCCCGAAACCTCTTCCTTTTCTCTGTGTAACTCCCGCCGGTGGCGATTCCCGGCCGCCGCCCTCCGCCGCTGCGTAACGTACGCCGTCGATCCGCCTCCGTCTCTTCCCCTCCCCTCACCGGCCGACGCAATGTCTCCCCGCTCCGCCCTATATATATAGCCCTATCCCTTCTTCTCCGGCTAGAAATCCCTCCTCCGACTGTTCTCTCCGCCTCCGGCTTCACCCGACTCCCGTCGACCACCACGCCGACGCCGCTGTGCCCGCCCCGATCCCCTCCTTCCTCCTCCAGCCCCCTTCCCGCAGCACCCAGCTGCCCTCGACCGCGCCGGCCACCCCAAGAACCCGACGACCTCCTTCCCTCTTCCTTTTTCCCAGACCCGTCCCCGACCTAGTGAGCTCCGCCGGCCGCCTCTGCTCCCCGGCCGCCTCCGGCCAGCACCGACTCGCCGCCAGCCTCCGTCGTGCTCAGCCAAACTCCGGCGGACACTGACACAGAAACCCTATTTTGGACACGGATTGGAACTGTGTCCAGGACACAGTGTATCGCGTCAGACACAAGTTGGACACATAAGGTACGCTGTTTTTGAGCCCTCTTCAGGTATCCATAACTTTCGATTCATAGCTCTGATTTCGATTCCGTAAATTGTATCGTGTAGCCTGTATGACCCTCTCGGTGTCCGGACAAACCGCTCGGGGCATCGCATCCTGTGGTGATCGCACATCGCGATCCAAAAACAGGAAAAACTAAGCCCTGTTTCACCTCGGAATCGAGTACGCCCCGCCAAACGGGACGACTTGGTCACGCGCGGTCTTCACCGACACATGAACATCGTAGATACGAACGTGCGGGCTTTCGCAGAAGTTGATTCGGATGTGCGTGCACACCGAAATCAGTGCGTATCCGCGGACAACACCCCGTATTTGACTTTTCTGAATCTTGCTTTAACTTAGTGTACACATGTCGGATCGAGACAAAACTTGCGCCATCGGACTCGTAGCAATACGCTGATCCTGTGAGCCAAGTTTGGTTCGATTCTGAGAATGTTGACAAAATCGTGTGTCGTGGGCCCCATAGGCTCCACCCGACGGGCAATTTTGAGAACGGCTCATCGGAATCCAATTCTGGAAGTTCCGTTGGGTTCGTATCATCGTTCCTGACCTGTTGACACTAAGTTGGACTATTTTTGAGACCTTTGACTCTGACGCATTTTTCGGTGCAAAGCGGCCCACATTCGGACCCCGTTTTGACCCGAAAATGACATTTTTGCCCTTGTCTCTAAATTGGACTCAAGGACAGGCGTTCCTAGCTGATTAATATTTTCTGGATCTGTTGGTGATGTTTGTTTCAGCAACCGGAGTACTACTTGGAAATCCAGTTGAAACTCGAGCTACAATTGAAACAGAAAACTTAGGCAAGTGTACCTTGCCATAAATGCAGTTTAATGATTCATTTTCTCTAGATTTATTTTCTTGTGATTGTTGTACTTGCTCAACCCTAGGGCCGTGTGACTTGCTTAGTGTCCGATCATAGTCGGGTGCCAACACCGTACGCTGGGTTGGGCAATGTCATTTAGAGATGGATATCGTGACATTTATATTCTTGTACTTGCCCTATCAAGTACTTATTACCCAGGACACCTGACACAGAGCATGAAACAGAATCTTCCTGAAATATTCAAGGTAATTCTGTATAGGATACAGGTTTATGACATAGACATGATATTCCTAGATGTTATAGACATAGTATGACTCACTGCATTAGATATAATTTTACGTGACATGGACATGAGGCATCGTGGACATGAGACGTAAGATTACATTTGGGTGGGGAGAGACACACAGGCTACAGGCTGATTATATATATAAATCCATAGTAAACACATAGTAAAATTCATAGTATACTCCGCTACCGGCTCCCCGACACAGAGCTTGTAGTGGTATCAGCCTAAGTTCTAGTGATGCTCTCAACTTGCATTTCTCATAGAAGGTTATATAGTTGACCCTATTGTTCTCTTATTTACTTTACTGCATTTATTTTGGCTTGTATTTTCTGTACCTTGCTATGTCCCCTGAGGACCTGGATCCGGATTATGTCCCCAGGATTAGCAGATGAGGTTTATCCAGAGGTCTACGGAACAGGTGCTCTTCACGGAACCGTACCAGTACCTGAGGATGAGGTGATTGCTGAGGACTTCTCATGAACAACTGCTTCACCATGTTCAGTCTTTATGGCAGATAGACTTTCCTTGCTATTTTATTTAAACTCTTTTATTTCTGTTTTTGAGAACAATTGTAACAGACTAAATATCGGGTTGTTCCCCGATTTTATTTACTTTGATTAGTTGTTGTTATTATTTCTTTTTGCTGATGTTGCTATCTTATATCTGTGGATGAGAATAGTAAACCCTGACTAATATAATACAGCTTAAGTACACTCTGATGGATCCATTAAATTGGGTTTGTCCATCGGTGTGTGCTGCTGGCCATTATCGCGCGTCCAGTCCCTCGTTATTTTGGGACTGGGGCGTGACAAAAAGATACAATATTTGGTGACTAAAATTGGTATCAGTACAATTGATTTTTAAATCAGTTCAATTAAGATGTTATATCGGTCAAGATTTGTCAATTATCAAAATGTGGGATATTTTTTGCCCATTGGTCATGGTCAAACCAATTTTGATAATCGATCTATCCTGGACTCAATATAAGCTACTGCGACGCTTTTCAGATGTACTGCGACGACTATAACATAAACTGTTCAGAGTTTCTTTTCGTTGTCGTGTCTGTTTTTATTTTCCTATATGCAATATATTTTCTATTTCATTGAGTCTAGAAAAATATTATATGCCACGTCGTACTGGCAATTAGGCTACCCTAAATTGTTTTCAAAATAGCCTATCTTGAATATCCTAAAATTCTACGTTTTGGTTAAGCTAAGTTGGACCCAAACTCAGCCCAGTTTTTGTTCTAGCCCTGAATTATGGGAACAGAACTCATCCTAAGTTCGGCCTTATGGGATGTTTTGTTCAAAAACTTGGTCTCCCTGCAGTTTCGGATACAACAACTATTTTCTGATATTTTGCAGACGAACTCTAGCCGAGTTCTGTCCGAACTCTCCTTTGTTAATCCTATAAATAGAGTAGAGATTTCACATTTCTAAACATCAATCAATTCAATTTTTTAATTTTATCTTCTCTTCTGGTATACGAGTTCTAAAAATCCTTCAATTTCACATCCCAAGGCAGTTATAATTCTCTAGTCTCAGTTGTCAGTACGGTACAGTCTAAAAGTTCAGAGACTTGTAATCAGAAGCTTGTTCAGAAGTTCTCTACTTCACACTTGAAATCTTCGAGCTCTTCGGATCAAAGCTCGTGTCTGTAAGAAGTCAGCAAGCCTTCAGATCAAAGCTTGTGTTCCATTCATATAATGGATTCCAACTGGAAGTTAGAGTCCTCCCGCCTGGATTTGTCCTCACATTGAGGGATACCAGGATACATCACTGTGTTTGTGTTTGCCTTCTCACTCTTTACTTTACTTTGGCTTATATTGTGATAGTTGTGACATACCTGCAACACAATTGCTAGACTGTTATTATAGATGTGACACATACTTATATCTGAGACACATATATAGCAGTCATGATATTTGTATAACTTGCTAGAAAATTTTTTATTTGTTAAATTTTGCTGCATACTCTATTCACCCCCCCTCCCCCTCTAGAGTATATTCTATTATATTTTGATTGTACATTATGATCATACATTGGAGATCAAATTTTTCAAGTAAGAATTTTGGGATAAAATAAATTCGTGGGGTATAGAATGTGAGTAAAGTGGGCACTCTGAAAGATCAATTTAAGTAATTAGTGATTATTGTTAAGGAAAATTAGATAAAAGGATTGAGGAAATTCATGGGAGTAGTAGTTCAGGAATGAAAATAAAATGAAGGAAAAAATCTTATGGAAAATAAAAAAAAGGGTTCTGGAAGTAGGAAATGACAAAGGCAGATAATTGAGAGACTCAAAGTCATGGACTTGCTCAGAATAAATTAAGGAAATTGGACTAAGACCTTTGTATGGATTGGAAAAGAATCGAGTTGAGCAACAATGATGGAGGAATGTTACTATATAGAGGACTATTAGATTTTGAAAAAAAGGGAGAGAAAAATTTTAAATTCACTATTTTGGATATAAGATTCAATAACCAATTAAAGGGTTATGAAATAGAGTAATATGGGTTTGAAGGAATATTGATGCCAACAAAAGTGATTTCAAAAAAGTAAAATGGTGTTATGACGACAAAGTATAAGTCTTGATCGAATGACAAAAAGGTAAATCGGAAGGTTTGAGGATTTTGTTTTGGATTATGATCGATTATTGAAGAAACGAGGTTGAATAGGTACCAAGATTTGTAATCTTTCCTAGTTTATAACTGACTTTCTTGACACTCCTTATCTTGCGCCGACAAATTTTTTACACCGTTCTTCTTTTACCCCGATCGTGCTACCCCTGAAATCTCAAGAACAAAATTTTTCAAGGGGGGAGAGATTTATAACTCCTCTATCCTAGAATTTAATAAAATTCCCTTCTTGGTAAATTTTAGCATAATTTTAGGTAATAGTATTTTCCTAATTATAGTAATTTATAAATAATTTTGGTATATTTTTAAACTAATTTTTAAGTAACTAAAGTTAATATATGAATACTTAAAACAAAACTCATTTTTGGCTAGCGGGTTGGGTCAGGTTAACCTGAAACCGATGAACCCGCCAACCCAAAGACCTGTAGGGTTAAATGAGCCTAAATGACCATTGGTCATTTGAATTCATTCTAGGGCTATTTGATATTACCCCCTCTTAGATTAGGTATATTAATATTACACGTTAGATTAAAGTTGAGAATACCCCCCTAAAAGTGTCGTTAAAAATCTGAAAGTATCGTTAATGAGTTTTTAAAGTGTCGATAAAGAGTTTTTAATGACACTTTCAGGGGGTATTCTCAAATTTTAATCTAACTGGGGGTAATATCAATATACCTAATCTAAGAGGGGGATAATATCAATTATCCCTTCATTCTATGTGAACTCAAGCTTCCCTGACTGCTTCGACCGTACCGCTGCAACCATCACGATCGCTCGTCTACAATCACCGATCTCCACCGCCTTCCCTTCTTCCACATTATTCCAAAAGTCCCTAGGCATCGCTGGAAACGATCTCCACCACCTCTTTATCTACACATCATCAATCCGTGTCCGACTACCAACTTATCTGATGCATCTCCGCCATTCCCAAACCATCGTCTGATCACAACCGTCCGCCCTTAACCGTCTACCGCCTCAACCTGCCTATAAATAGAGGCCGGCCCTTTTCCTTTTCTTTACCATCGATGCCTCGGGCGAAGCCCTGCCGAATCCATTTTTCCACTCTCTTCCTTCTTTCCCCTCCTTAAAGAAATAGTTAGGGCTCTAACCATCGTCTTCTTCCTAGTGAACTTCGGTAGTGGTGGCCATGTCAACCAATCTCCATTGAGTATGCTCCAGGGTCTGGAGGCTTGCTCATTCTACTAACTCTGATCTTTCGAACGGACAAAGAGCTCTGGTGCTTCCCGTTAGTATCAGCATCATTTCAGTAAGTTTTTATTAACCCGAGTTAGATTCATATTGTTCTTCCTTCTACTGATTGATTCGTTAGAGTCTCACTTTTGAATAATTTTGATTTGATCTTGGATATCATCAGAAATATAATTTATTCCATAAGACATTCAATTTCAGGATTGTTGCTTATTATCGATTTAATTTAATGTCTCAATGGAGCCAATACTCTGACCGATTCAAATTTGTGTGAGTGAGAAACCTGGACACAAGGATACGAACGTTAGTAGGGTTCTCGAACCCATTCCTCTCTTTTTTTCACTGCTGATTAGCCTTGGCGATAGCACTCAATCAATAAGATCTTTCCTAGCATGTGACGATCGACGCATTTGACTGTCCTACCTTTGGTCGCCAATTTGAACCACCAGTCGTCGTTCGATTTAGTCGTGAACGAGATCGTGCCCAATCTACTATACTAGGAAGAAAAAGTTTAGTTCTTTCATTCACTATTCAAAGTGGGTAGCTTGACTCGAACCAGTGTCTGAAAGTGACTTGGACACAAGAGTTACAGTCATTACAGGTATAGTTTCTGAGGATTCTATTTTCCTTCGTTTTGAATCATTGTTGAAAGATGTTACGACCCGTACCCGAAAGTTGGGCATGAGTCATGGGTATGTCTAGCCTACGCCACAGCATCTACGATAGAACGCAATCTAGGTCAATATAGTTATAAGTAAGCAGAGCCAACAGAGCCAAAATAGGGTTCTACTAGAGCGAAGCGAGGTGTATTCGAGTAACAGAGCAAGTGCTAGATCCGCGAAAGGCGGGTAAGAGATTAATTTATCAAAATTAAGGCAAAGCAAACAAAGCAAGAGATATCGCATGGATGGAAAGAACGTTGCTACAGCAGTTAGTTGGGAACAGTTTTTCATGATGTGTCTTGCAAAGGAGCATTGTACCTTTATGATGTGTTTTCTCTCGTGGATCGTGTTCTGCAATCACTCTATGAATATACAAAGATCGTTTTACATTATTGTGGTTTTATTGGCAGATGGCGAGAGTTAGTAAGCTATCTTGGGCTATCTATCAATCTCACAAAAATATATGATATCATAACCTGTCAATGTATCACTACCAAAATAAAGTTAAATAGCGACAGATCTCAGCGACGAAAAATAATCCGTCGCTGAGTCAGCGACGAACTTTCGACGAAATTATGACTAATTTATTTATGTAAATAAATTATATTATTTTTCGTCAAAAAGTCGTCGCTATTACGTTAGCGACGAAATAGCGACAGAAATATCCGTCGCTGCAAAAACTTAAAATTTCAGAGTGCATTTTATTTTCCCCCATTCTCAATCTCTCTCTTTCTCTCTCTCTCTCTCTCTCTCTCAATCTCGATACTCTCTCTCCCTCTCTCCTTGACACCCCCGCCCTACCCGGCTCCGACGACCCCCTCCCCGGCTCCTCGACCCCCTCCTCGAACCCCCCCTCTCCGGCGATCCCCCTCCAGCTCCTCGACCCCCTCCTCGAGCCCCCCCCCCACTCTGCCCCCTTTCTTCCACCTCCGCCCCCTCCTCGAACCCTCCTATATGCCCCCTCCGTCCGCCTCCACCCCCTCCTTGAACACCCCCTCTCGGCCCCCCTCTTCTCGACCCCCTTCTCCGGCCCACACTCCGTCAGATCCCCTCCTCCTCCGTCGAAGGTAAACTCTAACCTAACCCTCATTCATATTTTGGTTAATTATTAAGCATACAAGATTTAGGGTACTGGACACATAGACATGAGACACTGGATACGGATACGAAAACATAGACATGGACACAGATATACTAAAAATACTCTATTACATGCTTTTACAACCTTATTGTTTACACCCTTGCTAATTGGCCCTTATTTCATCAATTTTATTTTTTGAATTGACCAAAAAAGAGACTTTGAATGTTGGAATCGTCGATATCAAATTTTGGACTATATCGGATCGGTATCGCCGATAATGCAAACTATTTTATGTTCATATAAGTTTAACTCAATGTATCATTTTTTTTGGTAATGGAAACAAATAACTATTAGTAAGTTTAACTCAATAGTACGTAGTAACCCTTGTCGATCGATTTATATATCGATAGATAAGTTTTTCTCTTTCATATGTTTTACCACCTTACTATATGCTTATAGTCCATTCCACTACATGATAATTCGGGGAAGAAAATATGTCAGTAGGATTTGATAAATATAAATTTTTACCATTTAGTTATATAAAATTTAAGTATGTAGTATGTAACTGAATAGAATATGTACTTAGATTATTTAGGATTTCCTCATTTATTTAAACAATCTAATAGCTCCTTTATATTCTTTTTTTCTTTTTTTTCTTTTCTTTTGAAACTTGTATATAATCCAATTGTTTGAATATATAGGTTACGTGCATAAGCATTCACGTAAAAGATAGCAATGAGACGATACTTAGTGGACCGATCGTGGATGTACAATCAGCGACAAGAGAGTAGGATTGGTTTGACAGATAATTTCAGGATGGATGTTGAGGAATTTCTCAAATATGCTAGTGGTCAACCTTATTTCCTGGATGGGAGGCTCATTAAGTGCCCTTGTGTCAAATATCATAATATACCATTCAAAGAGGCTTGGGATATTTATATAAATTTTATTTATAATAATATATAAATTTTTTGATTATAATGATATAAAATATTTTTCTAATTTGCAGAGGATGTATTGGTGGCCGGATCATAGAGATAGTGATATTCGAAAGTGCTACAAGACCGTCGCCAGCAAGAGGTTGAGAGATATGATCAATGCCCAGAAGGCACTGACGTTACTTGGACCAGATCATCATAAGGAGTGACTGAAGGTGGAGTACTGGGAGCAGATGAAGAAGAAGATAGAAAACCTGACCTACAAGGCCAAGTGCGAAAAGATGAGGGTTGTCCGAGCTAAGGGTAGTCTCTATACTGGTGGATCTATTCCGACCATCGAGCATTTTCTAATGATGGTTACTATTAAAAAAATTTGCTAGATCAATTTTGTAATTCTATTTTTTCTTATTTATTAATTGCTTAATTTTTATAGTGCGATGCGATAGTCAGAGCCGAGGAGACCCCAAGACCATCGACTTCCCAGCAATTTTCCAGCAGACCCACAAAAGAAAGAATGATGGGAAGCTCATAGATGAGCGGGCCGTCAAAGCATATGTAAGTTATATTTATAAAATTTTATTAATTTAATTAGATTATTTTTTTAATTTAATTAGATTCTAGGTTTCAAGGTCAAAACAGTCAAACTATATCAACTTTAGGTCAAACAGGCAAACTATGACATTTTTTAGTTTCTAGGATGATTTTTATCCATTCTAATGGTTTATGAAGTTATATTAGATTATATTAAGATTGTAAAAGCATATAAAAGATAAAAACTTATCTATCGCATATAAATTAATCAACAACGGTGATTACTATTTTATTTAATTACAAAAATACTAAGAATCAAATAGGTTTAGAGTTAAGGAATGGTCCAATATCGATTATGGTTCCGATACATTAAACCTTGGTTAAATTATATAATATGATATCTAGTATCTAATATGATACTCTAACCAAAATCAAATATAGTACATATAACTCTAAACCTATTTATATAAATAAATATAGGAGACTATGAGACGTTAGAGGGGGCGCTGAGAGCAGTACACCGACTGAGAGAAACGATCGATGGGTATAAGCTATCGGGAGAGAAAAATGTGGCAGCGTATACGGTACCGGATCATTGGCATCCCAGCTGTCAGTTCTTTCCAGAGCTAATCCGACAGCTACTCCAGCTCTATCAGTGCCCGGCTTCGGCGTTCCTTCTGGTATGATATCTCTGGATCAGCTCACAATGACTGTGCATGAGCTACATGGGCTGGTCCAAAAGTTGATAGACACGCGTGATGATCCAGCACTTGCTCATACGACGGCTACTCCGACGGCTCCAGCTCCTCCGACGACATCGATGGGTCCTCCAGCTCCTTTGAAGGCTCATGCCACTGCTTTATCTGCCATTACTCCCGATTATCTACAGAATATCATCGCTATGGTTGTGGCGTAGTACATGGCTAGCCGACAGTGGCCACCGCCTCCGCCTCCACCGTCGACTTGATAGTTTTTTGAGTTTGTGGTATTTTTTTGAGTTGGTTGAATTTTTTTTACTTGATGTATTTATTTGACTTGATTGTATTTATTTGACTTTGTGGAATTGTATAACACCGTCGTATTTTTGGACTTGAATTGTATAACACCGCCTCCGGCTCCACCGTTGTATTTTTTGAGTTTGTGGTATGTTTGGATTACTCTACTTTATTAGTTCATTGTATATATAAAATTTAGACATGTTTATGTGGGTTTTCATAGTTTGTATGGAATTTACTTGTGCAGAATTTATTTGTGTGGAAATTGGTGAATGTATAACAGGTATATGCTCAGCAAAAATTAATTTCTGGAAAAAATATTACCTTTAGCGATGGACTAGCGACATACTAGCGACAGAAAATCAGGAAAATCTCATGTCAGGGACGGATTTTTGACGGACAATCTCAGGCCAGCGACTACATAGCAACGGATAATTTCGTTGCTAAAACGTCTTAGACACACAAATATACCAAACATGTATCAGGGTCCACTACTAGAATAAGCGGTATTAGCGACGTATTTTAGCGACGTCTAGTTAAAACGTCGCTAAATTAGCGACTCTGTAAAAAGCGTCGCTAGGCGTCGCTAAATGTCGATATTTAGCGACGTTTAGCGACTGTTATTAAGATATTAAAAGAATAGTCGTTATAAGTTCAATTAAGGTCGCTAAACGTCGCTAATATATCTGATTTAGCGACGTTTAGCGTCGTAATTAGCGACGTATATATCAAAAAAAATTAGCAACGTAGTTAGCGACTTCATTTGCGTCGCTAATTTTAATTTTAGCGACGTTTTTATGTGACGTCGCTAAACGTCGCTATTTTTTGTTTAATTAGGGCTCAGTTTTCTTTTCTCCGTCTGTCGAAAATTTCGTCGAAAATTTCAAAACGTTTCGATTTCCCCCGCCCCCCCCTCTCCGGCGACCGGGTTTCCACGGCTGTGTCTACTCCGGCTTCCCCCTCCTCCTCCTCGAGCTCTAGGTAATCTCTCTCTCTCTCTCTCTCTCTCTCTCTCTCTCCCTCTCTCTCTCTCATGTGACACTGACACAAGACACACTTGACAGACACGACACACGCACACAGACACGACACACGCACACAGACACACACGACACACACACACAGACGCAGACACACACACACGACACACATACACGACACACACACAGACACACACACAAACACGACACACACACGACACACACACACAGACGCAGGGGTTAGGTTTAGGGTTAGGGTTAGGGTTAGGGTTAGGGTTAGGTTTTTTGACCTGGGATTAGGATTAGGGTTAGGGTTTGCTTTGCTTGTAAGTGTTTTTTTAGGTTACTTTTTGTTGTTAATTTTTAAGGGGCTCTATACATAAATCAATTTTGAAGGAGGGGGCAAATCAGACTCTCAATTGATAGCTTACGCCCACTTGACTTTTTAAGGGTTCTTCTTGTTTTGTATTGTCTCAAAAGAAACGAGAGAGAGAGAGAGAGAGAGAGAGAGTAACCTAATCTAATGGTAGAGTGAAAATGTTCCTCTCATGGAAGTAACCTAATCTAATGGTAGAGTGAAAATATTCTTGTAGAGAGTATTAAACATATTACAACCCCTTGCATTCTAATGATCAGCTAAGCAATAAGGGTTGCGTGGTGTGTTAGGTGGAGTTATTGTTAACATGCATCATATGTAACAGGGACACATATCTATGAATAATTAAGAATAGTCAATTTGATCTTGACACTTTTTTTTTGTAAGCTTTAGAATGATTATTAAAATTTGATTTCATATTATTGGTTTGGCTATAATCTACTTGAGAAGTATCAGTAGCTTTGAGTGAGTGCAAGTGTCCATGTGTTTTAGGGTAGATGTAAGCTTTAGAATGATCTATACTGCTACATAATCATCTAATTCTTCCGTTCCGGTCCAATAGCTAATTCTTTGCTAATTCTTTGTTTTCATCTATTTTACCAGATGGCACCCAAGAGAGCGATACCTCCTACTGTTAAGGAGGAAGTTATGCCTCCTACTGTTAAGAAGGAAGTGATGCCGACTACTGTTAAGGAGGAAGAGATACCACCTGCGGGGAGTTCCAATCACCCAGCACCTATCGCGGCTGTATCTCAGACGGGGAGTTCCAGTCACCCAGCACCCATAGCGGAGCTTGATAACATAAACGCTGCTTATGCGCAGTATTTTAGGGACTGGTATCTGCCCCATTTTGGAAATCCTCGAGATTGATACTATAATGTTTTATATACTTATATATTATGCATTTTGTGTTACTGTGATACTCTGATACTTATATATTATGTGATGCTGTTTATGTCCATTTTGTGTGAGTGTGATGCTGTTTATGCCTATTTTGTGTTACTGTGATGCTGTTTATGCCCATTTTGTGTGACTGTGATACTTTTATTGTCTGTCTATAATATTTGTGTGTATTAATTGTATGACTGTGATACTTTTATTCATATTCAATATTGTTAATCCGGTGTTGAGTGTTCCACCGAAGGGGTCGACGAACCCATAGAATTCAACGGAGGGTTGCTCCGGGTATATTTTTAATTAGAAATTTATAAATTACAGGAATAATAGTTTGGAACAATTCAGGTTTTTTTTTAATTTTTTTGTAACTTTAGTGACGTATTTAGCGACGTTTAGCGACGTCTAGCGACGTTACAATAAGTCGCTAAAAAAGTCGCTAATTAGCGACGTGTAATTAGCCGTCGCTAAATATGTCGCTGTACGTCGCAAATTGCTGACATGGCAGTACTGCCAGGTCATTAAAGACGTCGCTGTTACGTCGCTATATAAGTCGCTAATTAGCGACGTTTAGCGACTTTAATAAACGTCGCTATTTAGTGACTCGGAGTCGCTAAACGTCGCTAAATTTAGCGACACAATAAAGTCGCTAAAATACGTCGGCATAGCGATGTTTAGCGACGTTTTTCCTTTCAGCGACTTGGTTTTTTCCGACTGCGTTAAAACGTCGCTAATTACGTCGCTAAAAGTTTTTAGCGACGTTTTTTTGTTATTTAGCGACGTTTTTGGGCGTCGCTAATTTGACTTATTCTGGTAGTGGTCCGTTGCTAAATTCGTCGCTAATTCGTCACTGGGAGTGCAGACTTAGCGACGAATTAGCGACGAACTATGTGAGCCCAGAATGTGAAAAACCTTCTGAAAAATTTGATAATTTTTGGGCTCACATAATTCGTCGCTATTATGTCGGTAAGTAGTCAGAAAGTTTAGCGACGAAAATTATACATCACTACTACGTCGCTAAAATTATGGCGCTCATTCCGTCACTAAGTCATCTCTTGAGCGATCGATTAGCGACGAAAAAATCATAGCGACGTTAATATTTTTGTCGAAAGAATTTCGTCGCTAATCCGTTGCTATTTGAAAATAGCGACGAAAAATTACATTTTAGCGACGGATAATTCCGTCGCTAAAATGGTGTATTTTTGTAGTGTATCGCAACTCCAAACGGAGGACAATAAATATATATAATCATCAAACTCATAATATACTCAATCATAATAACTATAAGAAAGATAAATGACATGATAAAGATGTAAAGAACTAAGAGAGACAAGTAATATATATATCTCAAACAAAGTTAGAGTCTAAGGGTCTAGCTATCTCAACACAATATAAGTTTCAAATATAATAAAACTCATAGTCTCAAAGTTTGGAACAATCCAATACAAATAAACTATGTGCTAACTAAGCAACTGCGGGTGGTGTCTCCTCTATAGGGAGTGACTCCTCCGAAAGCTCCGTGATATAACCATAATCTATACTAGGTCCATAATAGGTGGAAAAAAAGTCCTCGAGATCCTATAAAAAATGTTATCTAGTCAGGAAAGGAGCGAAGCACATAAACTAATAGAAGGTCCAATTATATTGATAAAGACTATAAAATATTGAGCAATGAATATACATGATGAAAATAAAATACTGGAATGTAAGAAAACTAGAGAAGCATATAATAATATCATAGGAAAGTAACTTGCAATGAGTCAGCAAGTAAATATGAATACTAGCAAGTGTGAACTGGAATAGAGAAATAGAAATACTAGTTAAGTGCCTTGATATATTAGTTTGTTATGTGATCCTCTTGGGAACACGAATCAGGGTAGATCATATATGATTGGCTATGATACACGAATATAATATAGGATCAGGCACATTCATATATGATTAGCTATGATGCACGGATAAAGGTTAGGCTAACCATACGTGAGGTGTAAGGTTAGCTATAATGCACGGATATGGGGTATGATCACATAACCTACTAATACTTCTCCCGTCCTAGACTAGTACGATGGATCCAATCACGACTCCTCATGATAGGTATCAATAATACTAGCCCATGAATCCACTGTGCAAAGAATCAGGTATAACACTATAGAACTAGAATCATAGTAATTATCAAAATAACAAAAAACTGTCAGAGAATGTACTCGCATGTGGTCCCGAGCAATGAATGAGGGTCGGGATCCAAAATAAAGTCACAAAGACCTAAATATCATATATTAATGTTAGTTGGTGAAATAAAGCATAAACATGATTAACTGAGTAAGCATGATATTTCTAGGCCATGTCTAACTCCAACTAGGTTAACTAGGTCCACTCGTCAATTCTATATCATAATAGTCTAGATAGACAAAATCTAACTAGTACAAGTTATTATTAGCTATACTAACTATTAGTATTATCTATAGATAATATCTTTATACCAGAGGTTAGTAGTATATAAATAACTTGTGTATAGGTTTAAGTAATACTAACTTATACTTCACTTACCCATGTATACTGCTCACTGTGCTTTAGCACAATTGGCAACTGATACCAAGGTGGTATCAGTCCAACCTTTCCCCCCTTACCTACTGCATATATACATACACACTTGCACGTAGGTAGTCCAATACACTAACACCCCTCACTTCCTTAACTAACCTTCATTGTTCTCACCTCTGCCCCAAACTACTAATTTCCCAATAGAGCTTGATACCTTGATATCACCCACATGTGCACCACTCTAATTTCTAAAGTATAACTCTAACCTTAATTACCTAATTCTTGATTATTACCTATATAATTAGTATCTAACCTATTGCAGTGCTTTGAGTGCACTACCTATTCCCTAGCACAGCAGACCCAAACCTTACCACTGCAGCTCACAAGTCCGAAATTTGACTGAGCTTCACCAGTCCTTGACATCAGAACCCCAACTTACCTATAGGCCTGGCAAATTTGTGCTCATTCCACACTGAAAGTTGCACCCAAGCTTAATACCAATCCACCTATAATGGTAAATGACTTAATGTTCAAAATTGAATACTAAGTATCTGATCTCAAACCCCTATAGTGCACTTGACTGATACTCCAACGCTAAATCAACCCAGGTATCCGGGCTACTTATTTGAAACCCCAAGACCTAGTTATAATAGGACTCTCCTTACCTGCCATCTGAAGGTGAATGCTTACTGTTCAATTAGCATGCTGCTACATGCTTCCCTTCATGATACCTGAACGCTTATACCCCCATAACCCTCAACCTGCTCAAGTCTGTAACCAACCCAATTTTTTTTACAATTGCCCATCAGTTCCCACACTTCTATAACCTAAGCTTGTACTCTGATACCTCTCCTGCAGGAATGCAAGTATCTCATACACTTGTAATACAGGGATTAATTCTGTAACTTGCACACAACAGACCCGAAGGTTCAGACCCCCACTTGGAGCAATGCCTAAACTGATACTCCTATGCAGACTCGACTAAGCCACACGAATTTTACTTGCAAGCCACCCCCCCAACTCTCCATATATACAGATACACAAATCACCCATACATTCAACAACACAGGTGCACCTACACCATGTATAATATATACATATACACATATACACTAGTGACAATTAAACAAACACCTATAGTGCATATTAAAGAACATAGCCAACCATACTAAAATACTCCCACGATACATGCTCTGCCTACTACCAATCACAACAAAAATCATATATATATATATATATATATATATATATATATATATATATATATATATATATATATATTAGCTAAATATAATGCATCATGGAGGGATTAATAGTAATTGAGCACTAAATCCCAAAATACCAACTCGTATCATAGCGTATCGTGATACGGTCTACTCGTATCCATTTGTGGACACGTAGCTACCCCCACATGACCAATCTAACTCTAATTAGGTCTACCAAACCTAATGACAAACAATTGGAGTCTCATTCTCGAATTTTTCTAAAATGGACACCAAACTCAATGTAGAAATCACAAATATGGTCAATAGGAGTTCAAACTCCTCCTTATGGGTAGCCCTAATGCATGGGTATATTCTAAATGCTCTAGTCATTACCTTAACCGCAAGGAGGGGGATGCCGAAGGCGGGGCTAGTGACTGGAGTGAAGTCGTAACAAAGTAGCCGTACTGGAAGGTGCGGCTGGATCACGTCCTTTTCTGAGCCATCAGTGAGATACCACTATGGAAGAGCTAGAATTCTAACCTTGTGTCAGGACCTACGAGCCAAGGGACAGTCTCAGGTAGACAGTTTCTTTGGGGCGTAGGCCTCCCAAAAGGTAACGGAGGCTTGCAAAGGTTTCGCTTCCTGCCCTTTGGATTGGAAAGATCGAACACACGTTTCCCTCGATCTATTTCTTTATTTCCCCGTGAATTGTATGCTTGTGACAATAGCGACAAAATTTTCTCACGTCTAATCGACTAGGTGTATTGTGTCGATTCTTTTGAGTAATATATCTAGAAATGCCCGACGATTCTTTATTGACACCATTTTGGACACAATTGGTACATTCCAAAATAACTAGTTTATTATGATACTATTGCTATAGTAACTACTATACTATAGTAAGTATACTAGTTCTATCTTACCCTTTTTTTGCCCCCATTCAAAAACAGAAAAAGTTATTAATTACTAGGTAACAGAATCCCGCCTCCATTGTATTGCCAGAATCCATGTTGTATATTTGAAGCAGTTGATCTCCTTGCTTCTTTCATGGTACAACCCTCTTCCCGCTGAGCCCCTTTCTCCTTGGTTCACAGAGATAAAATGTAAGACTGGTGCCAACAGTTCATCATGGAAGAAAGGACTCGCCGAGCCAGGATCACTAACTAATACTAATATAATAGAAAATAACTGTCTTTTCTATATACTTTCCCCGATTCCGCTGCTACCGCGGGCCTTACGCAATCGATCGGATCATATAGATATCCTAAAATCGATAGAGAAAAAAGACGGCTATCGAAATCGAACCGATGACCATCACATTACAAATGTGATGCTCTAACCTCTGAGCTAAGCGGGCTCGCATAACAGAAATACAAATAATGTATAGTAATTCAGAAAACTCTTCTATATTCTATCCTTATTTTGCTTTGGATTGTAATCTCTAATGAAGAATATAGCTCCATGAGCAAAAGCTCCTGCAAAGGCCTACTTTCGTAGAGGAAGTTGAAATTCGGCTTAGAAAAAATGATTTCAGAATTTACCCATTGGGAGATAGATTTTTAATGAAATCTCAATAAGACATGATTTGGACACAATCACCAAGCCCAACTCCTTCTATAAAGCTTCTTGCAACCACTAACTTCTAGTTTCCTTAGATGGTGAGGATGAGAGAATTTGAGAGGAATTTGGGGTGAATTTGATGGAGGGATGAACTATTGAGGAAGAACACTAATTTGAAAATATTAGATAAAAAAATAAGAGGAGAGAGAGAACCCCCTTCCATAATTAGGGCCTTCCCCTCTTCCCCCTTGTCCAAGCAATATAAAAATTCAAGGATGCCCCTAGTGGATTTTCATAAAGAATTAATTAGTGAGGAAGCTTCTCTTCCTAATGACAGTTAAGTCAAATCCTTAATTTATGAGAATGGTTAGCTAATAGGGTCTAATGGACTAGTCTAACTAATTGGTTAAGTTGTCATGTCAAGTTGGTTAGGTCCACTTGGGTCTAGTCTAATTAAATAGTCGAATCTACTAACCAGTAATAATATTAGTCACAAAATATAACATGCACATTTATATAAAATAAATTATAACACAATATTTATACTAATTCAAAATGATAAAAATATTCCTATTCTAGAAATGTGGTAATGACAAACGATTATAGTTTTACTGTAAATTGGAGAGAGTAGGTTTTGTGTCTATCTTAGATCTGTGTACTAGACAGTGGATTAAACTCTATATTTTGTGTCCTCTATTTATCCCATACTCGGGCTCGACACTAGAGAATGTTGTTTCTGTCATCCCTTAACCGCTTCAGCTCAAGATTTCCTATTAGATGAGTCTATTCTTTATAATATCTTTTGAAAATTGTAATTGGTGGTTTCAAACATGTATCACATAAACCTACTTTAGAATCTCCTCTATGTATCATCAGTTTGACTAGTCAACTTTCTCAAAAGATGAATTGTTAGTATAAAGACTATTGATTACAGATGATAGTTATTAACTAAAAAGTTAGCTTGTTCAAGAGGGCTAGCCAAAAATTAGTTAGCTATTGGTTAGAATTTATCAATAATTTATTAACTTGATTTAGTTAACTAACATCAAGGAATTAGTTGTCTTGATATGAATTGGAAATCAATAATTAGTTAAGATTGATTAGAAATCAAGATTAGAATTTCTAGAAGGTTCCAAATAAACAGAGTTTAGTTATGGACCTATTTTGACTTAAAGCCTAGCACCTATCCATTATTTTCAGGTGGATTTAGCACGACCTCCACCCTTGGAAAGGCAAGTAAATGCTATCTTACTTTTTTATACAATATTTCATGCATGTTATATTATTATTCTACACATGTCACTTGTTGTATCATGTCGTGTCGGAAGGGGGAAACACTAGAAAAGCATGTGGTTTACCAAGCCTTGAAAAATACATGACTGCTAGAACTGTCGAGAGACATGCCTTACATCCATTATATTTACATGACTGTTAGCACTGTCGCGAGATGTCTTACATCCATTACATTTAAATGACTGCTAGCACTGTCGAGAGACGTGCCTTACATCCATTACATGCGTGACCGCTGGCATATCATTCGTGATATGCCTTATTCCCGATCTCGCCCCTACATACATGATAGTGTTCCACTTGCATGTGTCACATGTTGCTTGAGCATAAAGACAGGTACATTTTCTTTTCATGTTTACTTGTTATTTTCAACTATATTATACTATATTATTTTCTTGTATCATATTGTATAGCACTGTGAGATATGTATGTTACTTTGCTCCTTTTTTGACTGGATCGTTGACAACCAGATGGCAGATGAGAAGGTAAGATGATTACGGTGGATTCCAAAAAAATTTAATTAGATTGTAGATTCAGATGGATTATTAACGTACTATTTGGTGTATTTGTGGATGTATATTGTTGTTGATGGATGTTGTCTTTACATTCACCGGATTTGTTCTCGGATATTATTTGTAAAAGATGTACTCAAAAGCATAGTGAAATGTGTGATGATGTGGTGATTGTATTTTGGTACATGTTAGTAGCTGTGATGATGTGGTGATTGTATTTTAGTACGTGTTAGTAGCTGTGATGAGTGTTGATCAAATACGTATATATTGGAGATTATTGAGGTCTATACAGCTGACTACCGCTGTCAACGATAGCGTAGGCTGGACATTCACAATCCGTACCCGATATCGCGGGCACATGGCGTGACAGTCCCACTTTCTATCCGATGTGGGTCTAAACTACTAACTCCATTGTCACTACCTTGAGCGCTCATCTGAATGCGAGATAAAATCCAACACTGTGAGCAATCGAATGCGAGATACAACCCAACATCACCACCTTAGCTCTTAAGATGCAAGATACCACCCAATAATCAGTACCTTAGCTCGTAGTCTTGCACTAACCTTGGGTTTTAATTTAAGTGTGATGAACGTTCAACACAATCTGTCTCTAATCAACTAGAGTGCCAAATTTAACCAAACTCCTAACTTAACTCCGATACTACTTTACCTAGGTATGATAATGGACTGGGCCCATATGTCTTAAAAAAATCTCTCGTTAAGGCCTAGACCAATCTCAATTATCTATATCTTATGCTTCCACTTTTTATTTGATGTAGGACTAAACCACCAAACCCGGACACCACCTTGAATGCTCAACCGGATGTGAGATACAATCCAATCTTTTCTTTGTAAGGGCATAAAATAATTGTCTTGCCATTGTTGTAGAAGTAAAAAAGAAGAAGCCTTATAGTCCTTGATTTTTAGAAATTTTAAGACTAATTCCATCTTTTTAAATGGAGATGAAAGACAAAATAACATAACTCTTGTTTATTTCCATGAATATTTGGTTTTCATTTTAAAAGATCACTAGCTAAGCTATTTACACATCTTATCCATTGGATTCGAGAATTTATTTTCGTATCACATTTGGTAAGGGAATTCTAGTTCCCCTCTTGTGTATAGAAAAGTTGTGAACCTTAATGAAATTACAATTCTCATTCCGTAATAATCAAATGCCAAAATTTAGGCCAATTTTTATAACTCATCTCCTCTTGAAGTCCTTATAAGTTACAACAATGAAGGATTTTTTTTTTCTCCAAGTATTTCAATGTTGAATATCATGAGAACTACACATATTTTTCATAATTTAGTATTGAATATTCCTTGTTGAATTAATAATAATAATGGTTATAACAATACTTCAGTAAAAGATGCTATGTAGTTGTTGGATATATTTTGTGAGGTGATCCAGATAATGGAAGGAACCATGCAGGGAAGATAATACATATAAAATCCCATATGAATTTCTCACTTGAATAAATGGTGTTGGAGATTGTTGAATAATATTAGCATATATAGTCATCATCCTTTGTCAAAATTCTAGAGCTCTGATTCAATGGTAAAATATTTAACATGATACCAATGTAACTTAACTTAATCTCTTGATGTGCCTTTTAAGTGAATTTTATTATAAAATAAAATAAAAACCAACCGTGGGTGTAAATCTAGTTCCCGAAAGCATAAAAATAGATTATAAAAATCTGTGATTGAATAACATAAAAGTACCAAAATTTAGAACTTTAATGCAATGGCTTTCTACTAGCTTCATGGGGGTCTAGCATTCATCTTTCGAAAAAGAGAGATGGATCGTACATACTCCCGTACCAAGCCGCCTTCCTCTCCTCCTACGGCTCCATCGTCTCCCTCTCCCTCTCCCTCCCCCTCCCCTACCTCTCTCCCTCCCCGTCCCCCCTTGTGCGCTCCAGCCTCTCCGGCTCTCTTCGTTGGCTCGCACGAGTACTGTGTGAGTACTGTACGAACTATATAGTACGGTTGTTCATTCTTTTTTCTCTTAAAATCTTGATACTTTATGGTCTAATTCTGTATCATTTGTAGCAAATAACATATTACAAACGGTCAATTTGAGATGTTGCTTTATCATTTTGCTTTTGAAAGAAGGAAAATATTAAACTCTTAGGATGGAAGACTTTATTATTAGATATTTGCTTACCTAACTTCTAGGATAGCTTATCTAATGGTTTAGTTTTATATATATATATATATATATATATATATATATATATATATATATATATGTTTCCGGGAAATGAAAGGAAATAGAGTTTGGAATTTGTAGACACATGACTCTGTTTCAAAACCCATTTGTCCCTCTCTCCTTGTGGGAACAAAGACGACGAACCCATTATTTCTTAGGACAGTGGACCATTTCCATTTCGTTCTACATTTTTCATACTTTCTCACATTCACACTCCATCTCTAACAAAAGCTATTAAAAAAAATTCCTCAAAGGAAAATGGAGAGTGAAATGAAAATAAAAACTTAACATATTGAAACACACAAGATGACAGAAGAACAAAGTTCTAGACTCTTTAGAACACACCATGTATCACAATAAATTGTTGTAGAATACTTATTTCATATACAGTCTTTTGTAATCTTTAGACAACTAGACGAATTCTCTAGCTCTGAAATTGCTATTACGTACACCCCAAGTGATATTATTTGGAATATGTATCCTTTCTCCTCCAAAAACAACATCTATAGAATATAAATTCAATGTATACATTAGTAATGTGTGTAATATTGTACGAGGATGTTCATATTCCAGCTAACTAACGTTGCTGTTAGGTCCCTCACTCACTCAGGGGATGGAATATGCTGTCTCCACATATGATGTTCCAACCATGTTCTGACTATGAATATGTGGGTTAACATTTTTAACTCGTGTGACCCACATCTTCAAAAAACATGGTTGAGATATCATATTTGTGGATAGCAGATGACATCTCCTGACTCAGATGACCATAAGCGACATAAATCTATCGGCGGGTGGGGGCGACAACAGCGGCGGTGTTGGCAGATTGATCCCTTCAAGAATACCTGACGGATTGATACACTGGTCTCGCCACCGGTCTCGCCACCACTGCCTCCACCTCCGATTCTTCCCTCCCCCGCTTTTTAATAAGCGGAAGAGTAGTACTAGCAGTAGTAGTAATAGGAGGAGATGGTGGAGGAGGAGGCTGGTGGTGGTTAGATATCGAACCGATATCGTTGGGGAAGTTGAGGATGGCCTTCCTCCCCCTCATCCGGAACGCGGCCCGGTCGTAGGCCCTGGCGGCCTCGACCGCTGTCTCGAACGTCCCGAGCCAGACCCGAGACCCGCGGCGGCTCGGGTCGCGTATCTCCGCCGAGAACTTCCCCCACGGCCTCCGCCGCACCCCGCGGTACCTCCGCACGTCACAGTACTGTTGAGCCGCAGCAGCAGCAGCAGCAGCTGCAGGCTGATTTTCGATGAATTCCAGCACCTCCGGCCACTCCATCTTCGTCGGGAGTGATGGTCCGCGAGTCGGTTCTTCGGAGCCGAAGCGGATCATGTTGGGTGCCTCTTCTTTGTCCGAAAACGTGAAGGAAGACGGAGCCGGATCCGGAGCCGGACCGGGGTTTGGACACGGCTCGAAGAAGTCGAGTTCAGAGAAGAGAGAGTCTACGTAGACGGAGTCGCTGAGGAAGTGGTTCCTGATGAAGTCCATGATCGATAGTATAGTTGTAACTCTAGACAAAGAGAGTGTAGCCGTGTGTTACTTTGAATGGAGTGGAGGAAAGAGGAAGAGTGTGTGTCAAATATATAAGGTTTTCAAACTGGTAGGAATGAATATAGGAAGTTGTGAATGTAGTGATGAGCTAATAATTAGTAGTAGAATATGCAATATGTATGCTTCTAGGAGAGGGGTGCCATGTTTTTGTCATTTACTGTAGAAACGGATGGGCTCGTGTGCGTTGCTTTGACAATTTCCTTGTATACAATACAATGCAAGTGGTCCATAGCGGAGTTTGTGAACTGTTGGTTTGGTTGGCATTTGCATGTGTGTGTGCACTGGACCATTAATTGTTGTTAGCTGGACCCGAAAATTAATTTGAGATGACAGCGGAGACATTCTAAACATATATTTTAAATTATCAAAAATAGTTTAAATTATTATATTTGGAGTATTTTTATGATATTGACACACAATAATACATTCTAAATTAATGTACTTTTTCTTTTTCTTTTACTTTTACTTTTACTTCCTTAGTTGTTTTTTTTTTCTCTTTTTATTTCTCATGTTTGATTACTTTTGGTGGGTCAAGCAATTAACAGAAAGGAGCTAGGACACGTTCCAAATATGGAGTATCTCGTATCTTTCTAACAAATTTTAAGTATGCACAAGTGTCCACTGCAGCCTTCAAGTGCTACAAATTTTGACTCAAGTAAAAATGGAGCACTTGAAACCTCTCCCACTGTGGATGCTCTAACAGGACTATGACCTAATGAAAGAAGCAGTTTGGTGGCAATAAGAGCAACCACGGTGGGAACACTCCAAAATATAAAAAATTGTGTAAATTATTACTTTTAAAGTGTCTCCATGATATTGTCTATTACGATCCGTACCCAAAAAATGGGTATGAGTCGTGGGTATGTCCAACCTACGTCGCCGCATCGGCAGTAAAACGTTGTCTAGGTCACAATACTATCTATCACATCTCAGAATAATATATAACATGTCAATGATCTCAACTCCATAAGAAGGACAAGATGAATATAAATATAATTTCAAACCAATACTCAATCACAATAATATCTATAGAGTTGAATGGCACGATAAAGATATGAAAATGATATAAAGGAGTTCTAACACATAAGTTTAGAGATACTAGCTCATGTATCCACTGTGTCGGAAATTAAGTATAATACTACAAACTAGAATGATAGTAATCATCAAAAATAATGGAAACTGTCAGAAAATATACTCGCCTGTGGTCCTGAGCAAGGAACTGTCAACAGAGAATTAACTGGAGTCCAGGAGTCCTAGATATTAGAATATCAAAGTTAATTGGTGAACTAAAATGATAAACATGTTTAACTAGCTCTATGTTAGACTTCTAGGTCCAAACTTGGCCACTTTGTACCAAACTAGGTTAATATCTAGGTTATAGCTCATAATTATTTAACGGTTTGTTTTCTAGGGTGATACTAGGTAGGTACTAGGTTATACCTGTCATGTCCCAGTCCCAAAATGCGTAGGACTAGGAATACGTAACACGCCAGCCGTATGTATACGAACTCCAATATATGGAAACCATACACACACGTACGCTGTACGTGAATATCCAATCTACCAGTGGTAATATACTGTCAACAAGTCACACGCAATCTATATCTCATCCACAGCACAAATAAATAAATAAATAAATGGGAATAAATAGCTGAATATCAAATAAGAAGTCTCAAAGTATGATAGTCGGATAGAAACAAATCCACTACAAATCGACTATACTAAACTACTAAAAGAGAGAAGAGAATCAACTCTAAAATAAGATAAATGTCCAAAAGAAAATAGCAACTAGAATCTCTAACAGCTGCAATAAATTAATTATACTCCGAGGGTAAGACCTCCTCAATCTGATAAGAAGCGTCAGGTCCGGGTCCATACTCCTGTGGATACTCCTGTCCGTCTATATCTAGAAAGGTACCAGGTCCTCAGAGGAACATAACAAGATACATATAAACATGCCAGTAAAGTACTAAATAATAAACATCCAATGGGTCGCCTAACCATCTATGTGAATGCAGTTTGAGAACAACTTTTCAACAAGTGGGCTATCTGGCTAAAATGGGATTGGCATGGTTCTCTTGGAGATCCAGGGGCCAAAAAAGCATGTCATCTTTTGAACGCCAGAGGCCGCCTGATAATATATAATATATAGTGGTCATCATGATCGCGCATCTCCGTCGGAGCGTACGGGTTACACAAAAAAAGTGCAAAGGAGCCCAAAGGCCTTACTTGTTGTTCTCCCCACCCCATGCTCTAAGCATGTCACATCCATGACACGTTGAAATTTCTAAATAACTGACAGGTCTACTAGCATGCAAAGTTTCTATCGGCAGTTATCCCTATCCGTCGCACGACCTATACGTACCAGTAGCCAGCCGAGTACGCAAGTCCGTGTCCTACATGTGAATCACACTCGTGTAAGAAAAATGTCATGGCCAATGAAATATAAGAATGCCTCATGATAATAGGGTGGTCTCATAAAGTAGGTCCAATGCATATACATAAAAAAAATATAATACAACATCACCGTCGTTGTTCCCAAGTTTCCTTGGACGCGCAGTTTATATAGCAGTTAAAATATATGAACTAAAATAAGAAGAAATAAAACATGCATGCAACATATGGAATATAAATAACAGTACAATGGCAAGGTATACTTGTCTGGCAAGCAATCTGTATAGTGTAAGCGTCCAAATGTCAAGGACACGAGATCAGAAACTACGGCTTTCGAATAAACATCTTCGGATGCTGACATAAATATCACCAACATTTTCGGAATCAGTGAGATAGCTAAAAATTACTACCCTATCGTCCAATTTGGACACAGGGAAAAAACGGAAATTTTGGGTCAAAGTTGGGTCCATATGTGGGACACTTTGCACCGAAAAGCGTGCCAAAGGTAAAGGTCTATAAATGAGACAAATTATAGGTCAAACAAACTCTAAATGTCAGTACGAACTCAACGATATGTCCAATTTTAGATTTCGGTGAGCCGAACACAATTTCGTCCAAAAAATCAACCGTGGGGCCCACAAATAGGCGGCTTGGTCAACTGTCTCAGAATTTCATGAAAATTAGGTCACAGGACCAGCACGATAGCACGAGTCCAGTGGCGCAAGTTTCGTTTTATTCTGACGAGCATAAAACAAATGGTGCAAGGTTTTGCAAAAGTTATGATACAGAGACTTTTCACGGATACGGGCTGATTTCAACGCGCACACGCGTCCGAATCCGTTTCCGCAAAAGTCCACACGTCTGAACATATCATACGCGCCTTTCGGTGCAATTGGTACGCGACGGGGCGGTCCCGTTTGGCGGGACGTGCTCCGTATCACAAATTTTGGAAGTTGGAAAATGGTTTTTTGTGATGTTTAATCCGATTTAATTCTGCATACAGCAATAATTAAAATATTATAATTGACAGAAATTAATCTCGGTTAGGTGGTCTTCGCATACCAAAAAGAAAAACTAAATTCGGATCTCTGTGGTGGGAGATATAAGTCCTTAAACATGGGTGGTTACCGCAGTTTTCTGCGATTAAAAGTTATCGTTTTTCTCCAACTTTGTCTCGGTTTTCGCCTAGGGTTACGCATTGTTCGAAGTAAACTAATACACAGTATTGGAAGGGGGATAGGTCGTGAACATATCAGTGAAGACGGGGTCGAGTTTGGTCGAGCGATGGTGCGAAAAACGAGTCTTGAACGAGGGTAAGATGCTCTGTTCGCTGTCGCGGCGCGGGGTTGACGCGGACGCCCGGTCACAGACGAGCGGCGGGCGACGGTCTGCACGGTGAACGGCGGCGGCTATGTCTGGGTCGACGGCGGTCGCGGCTAGGTCGAGGTGGAGTATAGATGAAGATTTAAGGTTAGGGTTTGTGATTTAAGAGAAGTATATATATATAGGGCGGGGGTCGGGTTTAACTGCGCGCGGGGTTTGCACAGCTGCTACTGTGGGTGTGCGGGTAGGGTTTTAGGTATAGTAATGGGTTTAGGGTTTAATAGTTATTTCATTTTCTTTTTTCTTTTTCCTTTTTCTTTTTTTTCTTTTCTTTCTTTTTCTTATTCTATTCTTTTTTATTTCTTATAATAAACTATATATATATATATATATACATACATACATATATATATATATATATATATATATATATATATATATATATATATATATATATATATATATATATAATTCTAGAAATTTATTTTAGTGCATATAATAAATCTATCAATCGTCCACATGGTCTCCTACATGAAAATAATTAAGGTAAAATTACGGTTGCTCCATAAAATCTCTAAATACACAATCACCTAGAAATAAAAATCCAATAAATTCTATTCCTTCTAATTAGCTAATAATTACTGTAAGTTAATTAAATAATTAATTAAATAATTAATACGGTTTTTAAAATTAGGGATTTTACATTCTACCCAACTTATAAAAATTTCGTTCTCGAAATTAAAACTAAGCCACGATAGAAAGTCAAGGATGGTATAAGATAGAAATTTACAAAGTAAATTCATACCTTGGTCTACGAATAGGTTCAAAAAATATTTGCGCATGTCGTCCTCGCGCTTGCATGCCACGCGAACCAAGGAAATAGACTGGTTCCTCAACACTTTCTCTCGACGATCAAGGATTTTCACGGGTTGCTCTTGGTATGACAAGCTCGGCCCAATGGTGATCTCAGAATGGTCGAGAACATGACTGTTGTCTGCCATATATCGCCTGAGCTACAACACGTGGAATACATCATGTACTCTCTCGAGTGAAAGTGGTAGCGCAAGTCAATATGCCACTTCTCCCACTCTCTCTAAACGGTCCAATATACCTTAGACTCAACTTGCCACGCCCTCCGAATCGAATGGTGCCTCTGGTAGGTAATATTCTCAAGAAGACATGATCGCCCTCTTTAAACTCCAAGGGATGACGATGAAGGTCTACCCACTGCTTCTGCCAGTCTTGCGCTCCTCGCAAGTGCCCTTGTATCATCTTAACTATCTCTACGGTGTTAACTAGCAACTCTGGTCCCAGAATCTGACGTTCTCCCACGTCACTCCAACACACGAAAGACCTATACTTTCTTCCATACAATGCTTCAAATGGAGCCATCTGAATACTCGCTTGATAGCTATTGTTATAAGAAAACTACACAAGATGTAGGTGGTCCTCCCATGATCCTCCAAAGTCTAACATACAAGCCCTCAACATATCCTCCAGTATCTGAATAGTACGTTCGGACTCCCCATCTGTCTGCGGGTGATAAGATATACTGAACTTCAGACGAGTCCCAAGACTCTCTTGCATGCTTCTCCAAAAGTGTGATGTAAAATACGAATCCCTATCTGATACAATGCTGGCCAGTATGCCGTACAATCTCTCGATCTGCCTCATGTATAAGTCAGCCAAAGCTTCTTTAGACTGACCAACTCTAAAAGACAAGAAATGGGCTGACTTGGTAAGTCGATCCACTATTACCCATACTGCATCTCTTCCACTTGGACTCTTGGAAAAACCCGTGACGAAGTCCATAGTGATGTGCTCCCACTTCCACTCTGAAATTCGAAGTATTTACAATAACCCTACTGTCCTCTGATGCTCCGACTTTACCTGCTGACATACTAGACATTTAGCTACAAAGCGAGCTATCTCTCTCTTCATCCCATGCTACCAAAAGTGCAGTCGTAAGTCACGGTACATCTTGGTGCATCCAGGATGAATAGAATATATCAAACTATGAGCTTCTGCCATCAGTTCCTGTCGAATCTCTCCATTGGGAACATAAAGACGATCACCACATCGTAATGTCCCGTCATCATGAATGTGAAATCCTGTCTGCTCTCCGGCCTTTGTCCTTTCTTTCAATCTCCTGAATCTGGCATCCGTAGGCAAAGCTACCTTGATCCTCTCTACTAGTGACGATTGTACTTGCAAGTTAGCTAATATCCTATCTACTCCGGGTAATATCACTTTTATGCCAAGCTCTTGCAAGTCCTCTAATAATTTTTTTTGCGTCATCAAGAAGTAAGCTGCTGGTTTCTGGGTTAATGCGTCTGCTACAAAGTTAGCCTTGCCTGGGTGATAATGTAGCTCTATCTCAAAATCCTTCATCAACTCAAGCCATCAACGTTACCTCATATTTAACTCCTTCTGTGTGAAGACGTACTTGAGGCTTTTGTGGTCTGCATAGATCTCCACTCGTTCCCTATATAAGTAATGTCTTCATAGCTTCAGAGCAAATACAACGGCTGCAAGTTCCAAGTCATAGTTGGATAATTCTTCTCATGCACTCATAACTGTCTAGATGCATATCAATCACCTTGCCATACTGCATCAACATGTATCCCAAGTCTTTCCCTGATGCATCACTGTAAATCATATAGCCTCATGATCCTGATGGAATAGTCAATACTGGTGCTGTAGTCAGTCGCTTCTTCAACTCCTCGAAAGCGTCTTGATACTCGTCGGTCCATACGAACTCTTGATCCTTGCACGTCAACCGAGTCATAGGTGCTGCTATCCTTGAGAAGTTCTCCATGAACCATCGGTAATATCTCGCAAGTCCAAGGAAACTCCCCACCTCCGATGCTGATTTAGGGACGGGCCATGTCTCGACTGCCAAGATTTTCTCTGGATCAACAGAAATACCATCTCCCGTGACGAAATGCCCCAGAAACGAAAATCTGTCTAAGAAAAACTCATATTTACTGAGCTTTGCATATAACTGCTCTCTCCTCAAGGTCTCCAGAATAATCTGCAGGTGCTTCTTGTGCTCCTCGTGGCTCTTCGAATAGACAAGTATGTCATCTATGAAGACGACCACGAACTGGTCCAAATACTGATGGAATACTCGATTCATTAAGTCAATACTCGATTCATTAAGTCCATAAAGATAGCTGGAGCATTGGTCAACCCAAATGGCATGACCAGAAACTCGTAGTGTCCATATCTTTTCCTGACTGCGGTCTTCGGGATGTCCTACTTTCGTACCTTCACCTGGTGATATCCTGATCTCAAGTCTATCTTCGAGAACACCTTAGCTACGCTAAGCTGATCAAATAAGTCATCAATGCGCGACAATGGGTATTTATTCTTCATGGTCACTGTATTTAAGGCTATGTAGTCGATGCACCTACGCACTGACCCATCTTTCTTTGGTACAAACAACACTGGTGCTCCCCAGGGTGATGCACTCGGTTGGATGAAACATTTCTCCTCTAGTTCTTTCAACTGTGCCTTCAGCTCATCCATCTCCTTCTTCGCCAATCTATAAACATGCGATGCTATGGGTGCTGCTCCTGGTGTCAATTTAATTAAGAATTCTACGTCTCTGTCTGGTGGTAGTCCTGGCAGTTCCTCTGGAAAGGCGTCTTAAAACTTTGAAATGATGGGGTGATAGATAACATCGTCCATTGCAAGCTGAACTCCATCAATGGCTTTTGTGGATCCTCGTGCAAACTCAAGTTCTGGCTGGCCTGGTACCAGAAAAAAGAATGCTTCCTCCAAAACAATCGAAGAAAGCGTGGTACTTGCTTAGCCAGTCCATTCCAAGCACAATATCGAAAGTTGGCATAGGGAGGACTAAGAGTCGGGCATTCATCTCTCTGCCATGGATTACTACAGGACACGATCTACAAATCCGACTAACAGGTACAACTTCTCCTCCGGTGAGAATTCTAACACAACTAGGTAAAGTTGTAGTGACAATACTGTGTTTGGCAATAAAAGTAGAAGATATGAACGAGTGGGTGGCTCCCGTATCAAATAATGTCACAGCAGGAAAAGTAAAAGCAAGAGTAATACCTGCTATGATATCAATCTCCTGATCCAAGCCATCCACTTCTAATGCAAAAGCTTGTCCATTCCTCTGTGGAAGTCCATGACGGGACCTTGTGTACTGATCCTCCTGAGTAGGTAGCGGTGGTCCTCGCTGAAATCCTCCTGCTGTTGGAGGTCGAGGTGCTCATGGTCTAGTCATCTACTGAGCTGGCTTCGGTGCTGGAAGTGCTAGCCTCTGTACTGGCGATGGAAGTGTCAATGTCTGTTGCATTGGACAGTCTCTCGCCAAATGCTATCCGGAACCACATCGCATACATTGTCCCAAGCGAGTCCGACAATCTCTCGAAATGTATCCGCGTTTCCCACAATAACTGTAGTGGGGCTTATCCGAATTCTGGTATGGTCCTGCTCTGTACTGATACTGCAGTTGCTGTGCCAAAGGACATCTGATAGGCCCTCCTTGTTGTGTCCTTGTTGGTCCTTGTTGGTCCTTGCTGGTCCTTGTTGTGTCCTCAGTTGACCTCCTTTTCCTCTGCTGATGGTCTCTTATAATCTAGCTTCTGTCAGTAATTTGGCGTAAGAGATCCGGGACTGTGAGCTAGTGTAGTGTTGGAGCTCCTGAGTCAGTCTGAGGTAAAACCTCTTAGCCTTTACCAAGTTATTTGGTATCAGGGCAGCGCCATATTTACTGAGGTAACTAAACTCTGCATCATACTCGTCAACTGTTTTGTCCCCCTGCTCCAGATGAAGAAACTAATCGTACAATGCATCCCTTACGGTGTCCGAAAAGTACTTCCTCTCAAAGCACTCCAAGAATGGTTCTCAAGTCTGATACGTACCCAACTGGCGCTCCATTGATTCCCACCAGTGATGGGCATTACCATCTAACAGCGTCCTTATACCTGTCATCCATAGATCTGTAGGTAGCTGCGATGATTCTAATAACTTCTGAGTGTGGGTAATCCAGTTTTTAGTCTCCTCTGGGCTCTTAGTGCCTTTATACGGCTTTGGACCCATCTGTATAAAGTCCTTTACTGAACCAACTCTAGCTCGAGGTACTGGAACTAGTGCTTGAGCTGATACAGTAGCCTGTGCAGCCATTCTCTCAAGTTCTACCAGAAATTCTTGCCTCTGTTCTGCTGCTTGCTGCCTCTGCTCTACAGCTAGTACGACTGCCTGCTGTCTCTGTTCCTGCATCATCATTTGGAAGAATTAGAACAACTGTGTCTGGCCATCCTGCGGTGCTGATGAAGCTGGAAGGTTCCCATTAGGTGAAGCGGAAAGATCAGATGGAACTGGATTGTGAGTCTTTCCATCTGGCTCCGAAAGTCTAGGAGTCGTCGATGTGTCTCCTGGAGTCTGGCCGTTGACTCCTGAAGGTGCGTCGCCATTGGCGGTAGTACATCCATTATGCATATCCATCTCTCTGTAGTTGGTGTACGAAACAATTAGAAAAAGTACAGAAAATCAAACAGGATGCAAGCATTTAAATAGGATAGTTGAAAGGGAAGATAATTTTTAGTCAAGCGTAGATGAGATCCTTATACTCTATTCCTATACGCAGGCTTGATCGGTACATTAATATAACCGAGACAATATATTCTTGACCTGCATGGGCCACCACTAAAAATATGTCACTCCCTAGTCCCAAAATACGAAGGACTAGGAATACGTAACACGCCAGCTGTATATATACGAACTCCAATATACGGAAACTATACACACACGTACGCTATACATGAATATCCAATCCACCAGTGGTAATATACTGTCAACTGTATCTGGCCATCCTGCGGTGCTGATGAAGCTGGAAGGTTCCCATTAGGTGAAGCGAAAAGATCAGATGGAACTGGATTGTGAGTCTTTCCATCTGGCTCCAAAAGTCTAGGAGTCGTCGATGTGTCTCCTGGAGTCTGGCCGTTGACTCCTGAAGGTGTGTCGCCATTGGCGGCAGTACATCCATTATGCATATCCATCTCTCTGTAGTTGGTGTACGAAACAATTAGAAGAAGTACAGAAAATCAAACAGGATGCAAGCATTTAAATAGGATAGTTGAAAGGGAAGATAAGTTTTAGTCAAGCGTAGATGAGATCCTTATACTCTATTCCTATACGCAGGCTTGATCGGTACATTAATGTAACTGAGACAATATATTCTTGAACTACATGGGCCACCACTAAAAATATGTCACGCCCTAGTCCCAAAATACGTAGGACTAGGAATACGTAACACGCCAGCCATATATATACGAACTCCAATATACGGAAACCATACACACACGTACGCTATACATGAATATCCAATCCACCAGTGGTAATATACTGTCAACAAGTCACACGCAATATATATCTCATCCACAGCACAAATAAATAAATAAATGGGAATAAATAGCTGAATATCAAATAGGAAGTCTCAAAGTATGATAGTCGGATGGAAACAAATCCACTGCAATTCGACTATACTAAACTACTAAAAGAGAGAAGAGAATCAACTCTAAAATAAGATAAATATTTAAAAGAAAATAGCAACTAGAATCTCTAACAGTTGTAATAAATCAAAGATACTCCGAGGATAAGACCTCCTCAGTCTGATAAGAAGCGTCAGGTCCGGGTCCATACTCCTGTGGATACTCCTGTCCGTCTATATATGGAAAGGTACCAGGTCCTCAGAGGGACATAACAAGATACATATAAATATGCCAATAAAGTACTGAAAAATAAATATCCAATAGGTCGTCTAACCATCTATGTGAATGCAGTTTGAGAACAACTTTCCAACAAGTGGGCTATCTGGCTAAAATAGGATTGGCATGGTTATCTTGGAGATCCAGGGGCCTAAAAAGCATGTCGTCT
>JAYESA010000007.1:37396663-37505264 GCA_036927795.1 Iris macrosiphon
AAAAATCAGGAATTTAGTTTAATAAGTCTAGGGCAGGTAGGTGAGCTTTGTTTGGGAATTACAGCTAGTGTAATGCTCTAATTAATTATGTGAAGTACAGGTGCATAATTAATAGGATATGTAAACAAAATAAATTTTTTAAAAGTTACAGAAATTCTAATTAGCTAAAATTAATCCTAAATTACTGAAATCTGGTCGAGGGAGTTTACAATCTACCCTCCTTAGAATATTTCGTCCTCGAAATAAAAACAGACATATAATAAAAATGAAATATTGTTTTGAAATATTAGGACATACCCTGGTTTGGAAATAGATGGGGAAAACGTTGTCGGATATCCTCTTCTCGTTCCCAGGTTGATTCACCTGGTGCATGATGTCTCCATGCAACACGAACTAGAGGGATAGTCTGGCCTCGCAACACCTTCTCGCTACGATCTAGGATCTCTACAGGTTCCTCCTGGTACGATAGGCTTGGGCCGACGGTGATCTCTGAATGGTTCAGTACATGACTCGGGTCTGGAATGTACCTCCTCAGCTGGGATACGTGGAAGACGTCATGCACTCCTTCCAAAGTCTGAGGTAGGGCTAGTTTGTAGGCAACTTCTCCGATGCGTTCTAGTACATCGAAGGGTCCAATGTACCTTGGACTCAGCTTTCCTCTTCCTCCAAATCTGATAGTACCTCGGGTGGGTGAGATTTTTAAAAACACATGCTCTCCCACTTGGAACTCTAAAGGTCGTCGATGAACATTTGCCCAGTGCTTCTGTCGGTCTTGTGCAGCTTGTAGGTGTCCTTGTATCTTCTTTACCTTCTCCACTGTACGAACAACCAGTTCTGGTCCCAAGATCTGTCTTTCGCCAATATCGCTCCAGCATACTGGAGAACGACATTTCCTGCCATACAATGCTTCAAAGGGAGCCATTTGAATGCTCGCTTGATAGCTATTGTTGTAGGAAAATTCTACCAGGTGCAAATGATCTTCCCATGATCCGCTGAAATCAAGCATGCAGGCTCTCAGCATATCTTCAAGTGTCTGGATTGTGCGTTCTGATTGGCCATCTGTTTGCGGGTGGTACGAGGTGCTGAACTTAAGGCGGGTACCAAGACTTTCTTGCATACTTCGCCAAAAGTACGATATAAATCTCGTATCTCTGTCAGATACTATGCTGACTGGTACTCCATGCAGACGCACTATCTCCTTCATGTACATGTCTGCCAAGACTTCGGTAGATTGTCCGACTCTGAAAGGTAGGAAATGAGCAGCCTTTGTGAGTCTATCTACGATCACCCATACAGCATTACGACCACTGGGACTTCTTGGGAAGCCCGTAACAAAGTCCATCGTAATGTGTTCCCATTTCCACTCGGGTATTGGGAGGGGTTGAAGTAGACCTGCTGATCTCTGATGTTCAGCTTTGACTTGCTGACACACCAGGCACTTTGCCACAAAGCGTGCTATTTATCGCTTCATTCCATGCCACCAGTAGTATTGTCTCAGATCTCTGTACATCTTTGTGCCTCCAGGATGTATAGAGTATGTTGAGCTGTGAGCTTCTGACATCAGCTCCTCACGAAGTTCTCCATTTGGAACATAAAGACGTTCTCCACATCTTAGCGTCCCATCTTCGTGTATGCGGCATCCTGTCTGGATTCCAGCCTCTGTTCTTTGTCGAAGCCTCTGAAATCTTGCATCTGCTGGTAGAGCAGCTTTGATTCTTTCGACCAATGTTGATTGTAGCTGGTAGTTCGATAATTGACCGTCAATTCTTGGCATAATGACCGTTATTCCCAACTTTTCTAGATCTTTCAGCAGACCTGGTTGGGTGATCATAAAGAATGCCGATGGTCTTCTGCTTAGTGCATCAGCCACTACATTAGCCTTTCCTGGATGGTACTGCAGATCGATCTCGAAGTCTGTCATTACTTCGAGCCATCGTCTTTGTCTTAGGTTCAGGTCCTTCTGAGTGTAGACATATTTCAGGCTCTTGTGATCGGTGAATATTTCTACTCGTTCGCCGTATAGATAATGTCTCCAAAGCTTCAGGGCGAAGATGACGGCGGCAAGCTCCAAGTCGTGAGTGGGGTAGTTCTTCTCATGAGTTCTCAATTGTCTTGAGGCATAAGCTACAACCTTCCCATGTTGCATTAAGACACAACCCAATCCTTTTCCGGATGCATCGCTATAGATGACGAAACCTCCGGATCCGGATGGTATGGTCAAGATGGGGGCAGTAGTCAGATGCTTCTTCAACTCATCAAAAGCTGTCTGGCATTCCTCAGACCAGATGAACTCCTGGTCCTTGCGGGTAAGACGGGTAATTGGCTCTGCGATTCTTGCAAAGTTTTCTACGAACCTCCGGTAATATCCGGCAAGTCCTAGAAAGCTTCTCACCTCTGAGACGTTGGTAGGGGTAGGCCATGTCTCGACAGATGAGATCTTTGCTGGGTCCACCGAGATGCCTTCTCCTGTGATCACGTGTCCCAGAAAAGCGACACGATCAAGGAAGAACTCGCACTTGCTTAGTTTAGCAAAAAGGCTCTCACGTCTCAGCGTCTCTAGCACTAGTCTCAAGTGCTCTTCGTGCTCCTCGTGGCTTTTGGAATACACCAAGATGTCGTCGATGAAGACTACCACGAACTGGTCCAGATATTGGTGGAAGACTCTGTTCATCAGGTTCATAAATACGGCTGGTGCATTAGTCAGTCCAAACGGCATCACCAGGAACTCGTAATGACCATAGCGAGTCCTGAATGCTGTCTTTGGAATGTCTTCTCTCCGTACTTTGACCTGATGATAGCCAGATCTCAAGTCTATTTTTGAGAATACCACAGCTCCCGTCAGTTGGTCGAACAGATCGTCAATTCGCGGCAAGGGGTACTTGTTTTTGATTGTCAAAGCGTTGAGGGCTCTGTAATCAATACACATCCGATATGTTCCGTCCTTCTTTGGTACAAACAACACTGGTGCTCCCCAGGGTGATGCACTAGGACGAACAAATCCCTTGATTTGCAGTTCTTCAAGTTGCAGCTTCAGCTCGTCAAGCTCCTTCTTTGCCAGTCGGTACACATTTGAGGATACCGGTGCAGCTCCGGGTATCAGCTCAATAGTGAACTCTACTTCTCTGTCAGGTGGTAGGCCTGGCAATTCCTCTGGAAATACGTCTTCGAATTCTGCAATGAGTGCTGGGGGTTCTATCTCCATTGCCATGTAAGTTCCAGGAGTCTGGCTTACTCCTTGCTCGATGGTACCTCGTACGTATTCGAATTCAGGTTGCCCGGGTGGTCTAAAGATGATACTACCTTTTCGGCAGTCTAGGATAGCATTGTTCTGGATTAACCAGTCCATGCCTAAGACAACGTCGAAATTTGGCATTGGGAGTACCAAAAATCGCGCTCTTAGCTCTCTACTAGAAACAATTATTGAACATGTTTCAATAATGTTGGTAACTGGAACAATTCCTCCTCCAGTTAGAATTTTCCAGCACTTGGGTAGCGGGGAAGTGATTAGTTTGTGCATGGCTACGAAACTACTAGATATGAATGACAGGGTTGCGCCAGAATCAAATAATACGGTTGCAGGTAATGATGCAACTAAAATGGTACCTGCGATGGTTTCTCCTTCAGGTTCTTCGGCAACTGCAGCTAAAGCAAAGGCTTGTCCATGCCTTTGTCCTCCGTGTTGTTGTCTGGCCTTGAACTGGCTCTCCTGAATGGCCAGAGGTGGTCCCTTCTGATATCCTCCTGATGTGGAGGATAGCATCTTTTGGGCAGGCGTTCCTGATTTCTGCCCGTTCTGAGGAACTGCATCTTTGCGTTGCGGGCAGTCCCTAGCCATATGTTGGCTAGCTCCACAAATTAGGCAGAGTCCCTTCTTCTTTCTACAATCATTGATATAATGCCCCTTCTTGCCACAAAAGTGACAAGTCGGGAGTTCCTTCTTCTGGTAGGGCCCCGTCGTCTGATGCGTCTGATTTTGTGGACGACGGATAGGGCCTCCTGTCCCTTGCTGGTTTTTGGCCGGGAAGGTTGGATTTGAGCGTCTCGTTCCTCGGCCAATAGCTTCTTGTACCCTTGCTTCTGCAAGAACCTCCTCGTAGGAGATCCTTGACTGTGATGTCGTAAACCTCTGAAGCTCACAGGTGAGGCCGTGGTGGAATCTTTTGGCTTTCTCCAGCTCATTCGGTATCAAGATGGTACCGAATCGACTTAATCTGCTGAATTCCGCGTCGTAGGCGTCAACAGTCATGTTTCCCTGTTCCAAATGCAGAAACTGGGAGTATAAGGCATTTTGGACTGTTGCAGGGAAGTACTTGTCATTGAAGTGCTCCAAAAATTGTTCCCAAGTTTGATCTTTGCCGACGCTGCGCTCTATGGATTCCCACCAGTGATGGGCATTGCCTAAGAGTTGAGCTCTTACGGCGGTCATCCATAGATCGGGGGTAAGTTGCGAGCCTTCTAGCAGCATTTCTGTATTGGAGATCCAATCTGAGATCTCTTCTGGGGATTCGCTGCCTTTAAAGGTTTTTGGATTCATCTGGCGGAAGCCTTTGACTGTGCCCATTGGTTGGACAGGTGCCGGTGTTGGTGCTGGGGCAGTCGTTCTATCCAAGGCCGCCATCAATGTCTGTCTCAAGGCCTCAGTCTGTTGCCACTGAGATTGTCTCAGGGCTTCAGTCTGCTGCCACTGAGTTTGCATCATAGCCTGGAGGAACTGGAACATCTGTGTTTGTCCTTCCAGTTGAGGCATCTGGGCAGGGAAGGCGGGAGGTGGTGGCAGTGGTGTTTCTGCCTGGGAGTTTTGCCCTTCATGCTGGGCTGGTGTTCCTGTCTGGACAGGATTCTGAGGAAGGTATGGAGTCATTGGGTAGACCAACATCCTCCTCGGGGATGGGTCCCTCGGGGTGGATGGGATTCCCTGGACTTCGGGCGAGGGGTCTGTTGCTGGGTCAGCCCCATCAATCGAATGTCCACCGGGTATGTCCATTTTTCTGAAGAAAATAGAATAAGAAAAGCATAAGAAATTTATAATTGATAATCAAACAGGATGCAAAAAGTTTGATGAAGTCAGTGTAGATGAGACCTAATATTTCTATCCTATAGCAGGCTTGCTGGGCATGTCATCATACCACTAGCAATAAACTTGACCTGCATGGGCCACCACTAAAACCATGTCACGCCCCAGTCCCAAAATGTAAGGAACTAGGCTACGTGGCATTGGCCAGCTGACACGTCACTAAGGGTTTAATCCATTTTTGATGGACCCAAAGGAACGTGCTACGCTGTCCTAGAATACTACAATCTAATACAGGCATATCTATCTCATCCACAGAAAATGTCAGGAAATAGTGCTGAAAATATATATAATGCTGAGTCTGAAATATAATATTACACAACTTGTGGAAACGACCCACTGTCAAAATATAATAAAAGTACAAAAAAGGATAGACTGAGTATCGTCTATCTAGCAAAATATCTTCATCGCCTAAGAGAGCATCTCCTAGAATCAGGTAGATTCTGATGGTGTCTCCTCCAGTTCTTCCTCGGTGGCATGCCTGGTCTCCTGTCCCGGACCATACACCGTGGGATAGTAGGCCTCATCTAAATCTGGAAGGGAACCAGGTCCTCAGTGGGACGTAACAATATACAGAAAAATAACATGCCAGGTATGAAATACTGAATAAATAAAAGCAGGGTGCTAACCATCTAAGTGAATATGCAAGTAAAGACCTTGTAGTACGCATGGGAATGTGTAGGTTTGACATATGCTGACTTAATTCACCAATCGTGTTGACTGGCTAGTATATGTGTCATATGCCCCCGGACACACGGGTAGCTCTGCAATCGACCATCTCCGAAGAGCATGGGACGAAGGATAAGGACTCATGGAGGGGGTGTCCCATACGTCTACTAGTTATCTTTCCCGCCCAATGTAACTAAATGCCAAGTCATACTTTTCCTGAGTTTTCCTGACAATATACTAATCCGTGATGCGTGTCACACGTACTGGTAGCTAATCAAATACGCAGCTCGCATCCCAATATGCATTGCAACCATGTTGCGTGTTCCCGTGATAGGGTTTAGGAGGATATGAGGATATCCTCTCAGATGTTGGTAGGTCTGTAAAATACTAAGTTATTTACACTATGTGTCAACGTATTTGTTGACTGTACCTGAGGCAAGCTCAGGTACTCACAGTTATATGGAATTCAGGAAAGAAGATAGCATATAACAATATTTGACTTTAAACAGTAATTTGGCAAGGTATACTTGCCTACTTCCTGACTGTGCTGGACAACTGATCCCACTGTCAAGACTGAGGGTCCTTGTGACAGGGGGTCACTGACTGTGCTGGAGATGTTTTCTGTTTAAGATGTTTACAGGATTGTAAATACCAATTTTAATAAAAGGCATAATTATATAGTATATACTCTTATGTAAATATGTATACATAATACATATATATATATATATATATATATGGTTCAAATATATATATAGAGTATATATAAATACATATAGATATAGCATATATAGTATTAGGCATATATAGCACATATATAATAGATATATATGTATACTACATATAGATATAAAAATAAGCTGAAATAAATATATATATACATACATAAGTAGTATACATATATAAATAAAAATAAGGGCATACATATATATAATATATATGTATTCATATATAAGTAGTATATACATATATAGATATATATATATATATATATATAGATATATATATTCATATATATATTTATATAAAAGAAAAAAAGAAAGTGCAGAAAAATGAAATATATATATATAGATACATATATATTAGATATATATTTATTTACATATAATAAATAAAAGAAAAGACAAGAAAAGTATACATATATAATATACATATTATAGTATTATATATTTATGTAGATATATATATAGATATATATATATACATATATATATATATATATATAAGAGAAGAAAATGCTGAAAATAAAAATATATATATATATATACATATATATATTAGCATATAGTATAAATAATAATGAAAAGCATTTATATAATATAGTTATAATATACATATACATATAATAAATAAATAAAACAATATACATACATATATATAGATATATATATATATATAAGAGAAAAGGAAATACATATATATTAAAGAAGATAAAATAATATATATATATATATACATATATATATATATATTCTGTATTAATAATAATAATTATTATTTATAATATATATATAACATATATATATTTTATATAGTAATACATATATAAGTAAATATATAGATATACATATATAATATACATATATATATATAATAAATAAATAAAAACAGAAAAAGAGAGATGTAAATACATATATAATATTTATATATTATACTGTATAATATACACAGCATATTATATATATTATATATATAATAGTATTTAGATAATATATAAATACATATATATATATATAGATATATATATATATATACATATATGTATATATAAATATATATATAAATAATAATAAAGAAAAAGAAAATGCAGAAAATATATAAATACATATATGTACTGTATATACAGTATATTAGTATATAATAATATATAATTAATTATATATAATAACATATATATATATTAATAATCATAAATATATACATATATATATATACATATACACACGTATACATAAAATAATACGTATACGTACATAATAGGGGGGGTACTGTTCCGGTCAGGCCGGTGGGGCCCTAGGCTCGTCGCCGGCGGGAGCACGGCGGCGGAGGAGGCGGCGGCTGGCCGTGGCGGTGGCTGCAAACGGCAGCAGCAGCTATCAACAGCAGCAGCAGCGGGGCTTGCGGAGGCTGCTGCGGCGTCAGCGACGGTGGTGCGGTCGGTGCAGGGCTGGGGATCGGCGGAGGAGATGGTGGTGGTGAGTTTGGTAGTGGTGGTGGGGGTCTATGGTGGCGGTGGAGGTGGCTGGAGGCGGTCGGGATGGGGGTGGTGGTGTAGTCGGGGAGAGTGGTCGGGGTGCTGTGGAGGTGATGGCGGCGGCTGTGGTGGTCGGGGGTGGCAGGGGGTTGGTCGGAACGGTGGAGGAGGGGGAGGCGAGGCGTTTGGGGGTGGTGGTGGTGGTCGACGACGGCCGGAGGCGGTGGTGGAAGTGGTTCGGGTGGTGGTGGCTGTGGGTGTTGGTGTTGGTGGAGTTGGTTTGTAGGGGCTGCCGGCGGTGGTGCGGCCGGCTAGGGCGGGGCTCCGGTGGTCGGGGAGGAGGGAAGGGAGGTGGCGAGGGGTTGGGCAGGGGTCCGGTGGGCGGAGGGTGGCTGTGGTGGTGGTGGTTTGAGTTGGAATGGGGGGGCTCTGGTCGGGTATTTATAGGGTTGGGTGAGTGGCATGAGTGGTAAATAGGTTGAAGTCTAGGGGTATTTTGGGTATTTAGGTTTATTAGGATATTTATGCAGCCATTTAGATATTTTGGGGGTCCCACATGACACGTGTGCGGTCCACATTCACCAGCCAATGAGGTGATGCCACCTCACACTGGAAATTTGCATAAAAACTCCTAAAATTTCATAAATTGCACTTAGGTCCTAAAATAGGTATTTTGCGTAATTACGCAATTTGTCTGATAAATTACCCTGTTCCCAGAAAATACTAAAATGTTCAGAATTGAGAGGGAAAAGCTGTAGGAGGGTCCTGAGGGGGTGGGGGTGATTCTGAGCAGGGGTAGGGCCTGGTTTCTTGGTGATACGGTCATCGTATTTATTATTTAATAAATACTGCGCACGGTGTTCTATAATTTTTTAGAGGCAGGTAGGGCCATAATTTTACTACGGTGTCAATATACTAATTGTAGTATATTAAAAGTAGAATATTATCGTATTTTTGTTTGGGCAAAACTGGTGCAGGTTGGTCCTCAATCTCTAGGGGTACAGAGATGGTTAAAGAGCAAGAAATAAAATAGGAATTAAATATAAACTTTTGTAACGATACTTGTGCGTCTCAAACGAAGCTCAAAATTAAGCGTCTGGGAGTTGCACAAAAATCAGGAATTTAGTTTAATAAGTCTAGGGCAGGTAGGTGAGCTTTGTTTGGGAATTACAGCTAGTGTAATGCTCTAATTAATTATGTGAAGTACAGGTGCATAATTAATAGGATATGTAAACAAAATAAATTTTTTAAAAGTTACAGAAATTCTAATTAGCTAAAATTAATCCTAAATTACTGAAATCTGGTCGAGGGAGTTTACACTAAGTAAAGTAGTGAATGCACACAGTTAAATGGTGATCTTTCTAGTTGAATCCTAGATTCTTTTCATGGCATATGGATGACATGTTAAGGAAAGCAGTAAAGCAGTTTAAGCATGCAAGCATTCATTCTCAAACCAAACGACAAGCAGTTTACATATAGCCGACCTGTCTAACTCAATGTCATCGCTTGCACGATAACATATCGAACCATCAGTCTCGCCTTAATATCCATTCTCAACCAAAGTTTATATCCCACTCTCGAGTGCACACTCTTGCCGAGGCAAGGTGGCCGCGCCTACACGAAAGCCAAACCAACAAAAGAAAAGCAAGCCAACTCTTATCTATATGAAGTCACTGGCAAAGCCATAAAGGACATATCTCAAGCATTACGGCGCGCCCTATCAGCCCGGGTAGCAAGCCCCGCTGGAGGTCCCGCAATGCATCGCAACTGAATGCGAATCAAATGTTTCCCTCCGGATCGAAACGGCTCCAGTGCCCCGGATAAAAACCGTTTCGGGGAAAGTGCCAAACCTTTGCACAAGTTGTCCGTGACATGCAGACACACGTAGGTATGACGAGAGGATCGAACATTCTCGCCCCACCAAGCGATCCTAGACTCGTTCCATCGATAAACCCAACCGAAGTATCCATAACCATTCTTCCAACATGTTCTTCCAAGAAGTCCAAATCTCGACCTCAAAATATATAGCCCAAGGCACCAAAATACCCAGTGTTTCACATTGCCGCTTTACAACAATGTATTCTGAAATGGTGCAACACCCATGCTCAAAGCAATCCCATGGCACAATGCCGTCTCAGTGGCACAATGCCCCATTCGTGGCACAATGCCCCATCAAGCGGCACCATACCTCGCTGATGCAGTTGTTCGGTTTTGAACCACAACTGCTCGCTTTGTAAGACAAAGCGACCCAGTGATACTCGTGCACGGATGCACGCTCGCTCGCCCAAATTCCCGATATTCTCGATATTCCCATTGCCTCAATTGTATCATTCCAACTTGTATATTTCCAACCGTCCAAGCATAATCCCAAGTAATCCAACCGATCGCCTCAAATGAATAATCCAGCTATCGTATCCAACTATCCAACGCGTAAACCATTCAAACCACAATCCTACCAAGCCAACGACGCACACTCTATGCACGCCTCAGTGTAGTGCTTCCCGATGTTTCAGCCCAAGTGTACAAGCCATTACGTGTTTTCCATATTATTAGGCATGAAGGAGTAGAGGAGAAGGGAAAGAGCCCACTCACATTGTTTGAATCCGTTAGGCATCCTGTCCTGCCGATACGGCCAATCCCTTGAACCCGTGGTCCGATGCAAGCGCGATCTACTCAACTGGTATGACCGTGCGAGCAGGTCGTGCTCTCCAAATTATCCGACCGATCGGACTAAGGAAGACGGAATTATCGTTTCCATCCAGCTATTCAGTACTGTTCTGAACGAACACCTGATTTCCATCGAATCCGCTAGCCATCTGCACATTGAAACCAACTCGATTAATCCTTCTTCCCGAAATCCGATATTTCAAATGTAACCAGCATTTGATTTATTCAGTCCGACTCAGCGTAACGCTCCGAGCGGTTGCGGGGCGTTACAGAAATTGTCATGCCCCAGTCCCAAAATACGTAGGACTAGGAATACATAACATGCCAGCTACGCATTCGACCAGACTCCGGTCCGACTCGAATATGTATAAGCTGTATTAAAATGGTCACTATCTATATAATCAAGTAAATATAAATATCTATGCCTCAATCCACATTGATCAGAATATACAAGAATGTGCTACATGTGCTAAAGTCGGCCGCCAGTAACACATAAGCTCGAATAGACTCGAGAAAGGAATATGAGTCTATAAAACTAGGCTATATCAGCAGATGAATAAATAATATGAATAATAACCATGACTCCGGAAGAAAAGATATAAGTACCTGACACCAATTCCTGCAAGACAAAGCAACACACATCAGCAACTCCAGGCAGGCTTCACAACGGTCTATACTGCAAAACTGGCAAGGGACCAGGTCCTCAGAGGGACGTAACAAGGTACAAGAAACAGCATGCCAAAATAAATGCAGTGCAAGAGTAAATAAAATAAATAGGGTAACTATGTATCCATCTATGTGAAATGCAAGTGAGAGAATCACTAGTACTCAGGCTGAGACCACTACAAGCTCTGTGTCAGGGAGCCAGTAGCAGAAATAACAAGTAATGGGTCTAGCTCTGCTCGAGAGTCTACAACCTCACAATAGTAGTAGATATATATAGAACAGCCTGTAGCCTGTGTGTCTCTCCCCACCCAATGTAACCACACATCTCATGTCCATAACGTCTCATGTCCATGTCACGTGAGATCATAGCTAATGCAACAAGTCTTATAATCCCTAAGAATATAATATCTATGTCAATCCTGTATCCTACACAGAATCACCATGAATATCTCAGAAAGATTCTGTAATATGTATGGTGTCAAGTGTCCTGGGTTATAATATACTTGATAAAATAAGTACGAGAATGTAAAGGGTCACGAATGTCCATCTCTAGATGACGTACACAACTCTGCGTACGGGGTTGGCACCCGACTATTAATCGGACGCTAAGTATGTCACACGGTCCTAGGTTTAAGCATGTACAATCAATGTAAATAAGCAAGGAAATAAATAGCAATACTACATAATTTGGCAAGGTACACTTGCCTGGAACTCCAAGTTGATAATACAAAGAACCTGCTCTCGAATTCACGCTCGTGCGATCCCAAGAGCCTAAATATATAATATCATAAAATTAGTTACTATGACATGGTTCACTAAGCATGCACAAGAGTACAACTACTCTACGTCATTAATCATTAGACAATTAGGGTCTAATTTAATCAAGGATACCACTTATACAATGCCATCAATTATTTAGAGTCTAAAATAATTTGGGGTTCTAACAAAGTAGGTTGGCTAAGGTTCACTAGTCAAGGACCAAGAAAGTGTGTAAACACGAAGCCTACTAGTCATATAACATCATCAAGCCTCATAAACATGGTTATAACGAAGGTTCATATAGGTATTAGGTGTTCTCACACTAGATTTTCATATACAACATATCATCAACCTTGGTATTCACTAAGTGTCAAACTATGTTAACCAACTTAGGGTTAGTTTTGTCTATTAAAACATACACATGAGCATTAACAATAGGTCAAGTTAGGGTCATCACAAACAATCACATACTATATTTCTCAAGTATATCCGTTCATCCAACTATATACAACTCTCGTTCTACTACAAAATATCAAGTATACATAGACAAGTCAAATCTGAATTTATAATAAGATCATGGCATATACCTCATTTCTTTCTTGTATTTGTCATGAAACATGTGTGCAAGCACTAATATAACTAGTGAACAACCTTAGCATGACATCTTCTATATTCCAACATAGTATTTATAAACAATAAAACTAGTTATCACAAAACCTAGGCAAAATGCACTACTAGTTGCACAATATTTAATCATGTCTCAACCATGCATTTATTTATATATAACACCCTAAACAAAATTTATACAATCTAAAATTTAGTGATAATTAGAGTAAAAATTATATTTTGCAAGTGATTGCTTGGGTTTTAGATCATGGCAAAGTGAATAGGACAAAAAGTGCATAAATAACATTCAAGTCTAGACATGAGAAGTAATAAATATTCTTGGAATAATATCATAAAAATATGAATACAAAGTTAGTAAAATTTAATAAGGATATGAATTACATGTAGTAAGGGTTGAGTAGGAGGAGTTGGAGCTCTTACCAAAGTAAAATGGGAAGGCAAAAGAGGGTTGTGCACTGCTTGCACAAATCTGTCCAGATTTGGATACTTCGTTTCGTAGCTACTGTCCGAGGCTTCAAAACATTTCTCCAAGTACTTTGCGGATTAGAGAGATTAGGAGAGAGGTAGAGGATGAAGATAGGGTAGTTTTTGAAGGGGTTTTAGTGCTGGAATTGGTGGCAACAAGGTGTTTAAGTGGTGCTATTGCTGGCGGATTCAGCAGGGTGTCTTCGTTTTGTAAGGGGTGTTTGGGGGAGTTGTAGGATGATTTAGGTGCTTAGTTATAAATGAAACTTGTTAAGAAGAGATAGAAGAAGGATATTTGGGTGCTGTAGTGGTGGTTTGGAGGCTATCGAGGTGGTGGAGTGGCCTGAGAAGAGGATACACTGAATTCGGATTCAGCCTGGACACCTCTGATGGAGGGCTGTTTTTAAGAAACTTAGAATGAATTTTGATGGAAGCTTTGTGAAGAGAAAGTGATAAGGACAGGGAGAGGAAGAAGCATACAAAATTTGAGAGAAATATACTTACTGTGGAGGGAGATAGGATCGGATTGGTGGGGGTATTGCTGAATTAAGATTCAGCCTGGGTAGGGTTGGATGGATGAAGGTGTGGAGGGAGATAGAGAAGGAATTTGGAGATGGTTTGTGAATAGAAAATGTGAGAAAGAGAGTTAGGAAAAAGTTTTCTTCAGGTGGATCTAATGGGGGAGGTGAAGAGAGGGGGGTTATGGACAGCCTAGTGGGGAGGGGAAGGGTTTGGAGTTACGAATGGGGTAAGGAAAGGTCACAAGTTATAACCCCTTTCCTTTCACATTCTACCATAATGATTTAATAAATTTATGGCTGTCCAAAACTGAAATCATGTTTAATATGGATGGTCAAACATAGCTTAGTCAACCTAGGTTAAGTCCAACTACTTCTAGTTGGGTCAGGTTTGGGTCGTTGCGGTTTAGTTTGACTAGGTTGGTCTGATTCACTAGAAAATTGGTCATTTGTGACTATTGAGGGTAGGTAGCACATAGAGGTTCAATTGAGTGGGATACATGTATCATGTGTGTCTTAGACCTAGTATAGATCATGATCATACATTAGGTCGAAAGAATTTGTCGAAATTGGATCTCCAATTTAAATCGGAATGGTCAACGGTTACACTGTAGGTGCTAGAAATTAAGTTTTTGATCCGAATATTTTACATTAAAAATAGAGCACAAGGAGATATGTTTGAGTGGGATATAATAATCATAAATAAAGGTTGGCTCGTCTAGATCATGCATATAAAATTTGTTTGGAGATAATGACAAATGTTGTGCTCCTAAAAATTAAAGTTATGGAAAATATTTTTAAGGGATACTTTTGTTTACTTAATCCAAATTAATAATAAAAATAATAATTTTAAATATTATAATAAATTAAAATAGCTAAAACTCTGGGGATTTACAGAAATAAACATCACCAACGTTTTCGGAATCAGCGAGATAGCTAGAAATTACTACCCTTTCGTCCAATTTGGACATAGGGAAAAAACGATAATTTCGGATCAAAGTGGGGTCCACATATGGGCCACTTTGCACCGAAAAGCGTACCAAAGGTAAAGGTCTATAAATGGGACAAATTATAGGTCAAACAAACTCTAAATGTCAGTACGAACTCAACGATATGTCCAATTTTAAATTTTGGTGAGCCGAATACAATTTTGCCCAAAAAATCAACCGTGGGGCCCGCAAATAGGGGCTTGGTCAACTGTCTCAGAATTTTGTGAAAATTAGGTCACAGGACTAGCGCGATACTACGAGTCCAGTGGCGCAAGTTTTGTTATATTCTGACGAGCGTAAAACAAATGGTACGAGGTTTTGCAAAAGTCGTGATACGGGAACTTTTTACGGATACGGGCTGATTCCGACGCGCACACGCGTACGAATCCGTTTTCGTGAAAGCCCACATGTCTGGACATACCATATGTGCCTTTCGGTACAATTGGTACGCGACGGGGCGGTCCCGTTTGGCGGGACGCGCTCCGTATCACAAATTTTGGATGTTGGAAAACGGGTTTTTGTGATTTTTAATCCGATTTAATTCTGCATACAGTAATTATTAAAATATTGTAATTGACAGGAATTAATCTCGGTTAGGTGGTCTTCGAATACCAAAAAGAAAAACTAAATTCGGATCTCTGTGGTGGGAGATACAAGTCCTTAAACATGGGTGGTTATCGCAGTTTTCTGCGATTGAAAGTTGTCATTTTTCTCCAACTTTGTCTCAGTTTTCGTCTAGGGTTACGCGATGTTCGAAGTAAACTAATACACAGTATTGGAAGGAAGATAGGTCGTGAATATACCGGTAAAGATGGGGTCGAGTTTGGTCGAGCGATGGCACGAGAAACGAGTCCTGAACGGGGTTAAGATGCTGTGTTCGTTGTCGCGACGCGGGGTTGACGCGGACGCGCGGTCACGGACGAGCGGTGGGCGGCGGTCTGCGCGGTGAACGCAGGCGGCTCTGTCTGGGTCGGCGGCGGTCCCGGCTAGATCGAGGTGGAGTATAGGTGAAGATTTAAGGTTAGATTTTGTGATTTATGAGAAGTATATATATATAGGGCGGGGGTCGGGTTTAACTATGCGTGGGGTTTGCACAGCTGCTGTTGCGGGTGTGCGGGTAGGGTTTTAGTATAGTAATGTGTTTAGGGTTTAATAGTTATTTCATTTTCTTTTTCCTTTTTCTTTCTTTTTCTTTTATTCTTTTTCTTATTCTATTCTGTTTCATTTCTTATAATAAACTCTCTCTCTCTCTCTCTCTCTCTCTCTATATATATATATATATATATATATATATATATATATATATATATATATATATATATATATATATTTAATTCTAGAAATTTATTTTAGTGCATACTATAAATCTATCAATCGTCCACAAGGTCTCCTACATGAAAATAATTAAGGTAAAATTATGGTAGCTCCATAAAATCTCTAAATGCACAATCACCAAGAAATAAAAATCCAATAATTTATATTCCTTCTAATTAGCTAATAATTACTATAAATCAATTAAATAATTAATACGATTTTTAAAATTAGGGATTTTATAATACTAGGTTATACTAGCTTATATAAGTTATACTAAGTATACTATCTAATATATTATACCATGGATCATAATGCCTATCCATTCCTTAACCTAGATAATACCTTAGTATATTAACCCATACCTTAACTTAACTCCAAGCTAAAACCATGACCTTAGTTCATCTATTAGACTAATATTATCGTCATGTTCTGTCATAACCCTCCCCAAGACTAATACTCACTGACAAATACCTTTACCTTCACCTTCCTGATACAATGTGTATCATTGATACTCCAATGTACTTGCACAATCAAGACTTAAACACTTGTTCACATAGAACATTATCCCTGGCATGTGCACTAGCACAAACACACAAACACAGAATCAACATTGCCCTAACTCAAACCCCTCCAGGACTCCACATATAACTCACTCTGGTATCTGAAACTGGATACTACATCCTCACTATTATTGCATGCACCCTCTACACATGCCTGTACACAGATATCAGTCTTACCCTGCTATAACTGACACTAAATTGTTTCTCCCTTAATAGAAGTTCATCTGGAACACCCTTACAATATGTGTGCATCAAGCATAATATTCCCCACTGTAGGGCTGAACTGCCAATACTAATTCACTAATATCACCACTGTTACTCTATATTATCACACTAACAGAATAAGTCAAATTAGTGACGTCTGAAAACATCGCTAAATGGCATAGAAATATCTCTAAAAAAAATTAACGAAGTAATTAGCGACGTTTCAATGAAGTCGCTGACAGGAAAAATATCACAAAATATCACTATAACAACGTTTTCTAGCGACGTATTTGCGTCGCTAATATTTTTCAAATTAGCGGAGTTTAGCGACGCAACATAGCTAAATAGCGACGTGTTGTGTGTCGCTAAACGTCGCTAATTTTTTTTATTTAGCGACATTTTGTAACACTTTTAGGGACATTTTGTTGACCTGCCAAATACTTCCATGTCAATAATTTAGCGACATTCAGCGACATTCAGCGACGTATTTAGCGACGTATTTAGCGATGTATTCAGTGACGTATTTAGCGAACAATTTGACGACGTATTTAGCGACAAATTTAGCGACGCATATAAACATCGCTAAACGTCGCTAAATTTCTAGTAAAAAATAAAAAAATAGAATATAAAATGGTTTTCAAACCGATCTTCCTACAGTTTATGAATTTATAATTTATATAAATAGACCTGGAGCAACCTTCTGTTGAATTCTTTGGGTTCGTCGACCCCTTTGGTGGAACACTCAACACCCGTAAATTAACATACATTTAATATAAATAATATAGTAAAATTTGAAGAAACTAAAATATTGGAATTATAAACCGAATCTGGAAAAAATATCGTCGTAAAGAATATAATAAATATCCACACAACTGAGTGCAAGAAATAAAGTCTAAAAGCCCCAAAAATATATAATATTCATAAAAGACCAAATATCATAGGTCAAAACTATCCTAACTAGGACTAGTGCGGATCTGCAGGAGGATGACCACCGGCGCGCATCAGGGATAAGAACAAATCATACTGCTCCCGTAAAATCTACACCGATGCCGATCGAGAAGGCAGTGACGTCGGTGGAGTCTGTGTCGATGGGGAAGGCAGTGACGTCGGTGGAGTCTGTGTCGATGGAGAAGGCCGTGACGTCGGTGGAGTCTATATCGATGAAGGTGCACCAGGAGGACATACCTGCTCCAATACTGTTAGTCGATGGTTGTATGAATCTATGATAGATAACAGCCTCATACTGTTATGAACCATTGAATGTTGCATCATCGTCAGCCTCTCGCCCATGGACAGTTGTGATGTCGGCATCTCCGTCATGCTGCGCTCTGTTGACGCTCTAAGATCAGCTGTCATATCCCTGAGCTCCATGATGCTGCGCTCGAGCGTATCAAATCGTGCGATGAGCATCGCATCATCCGCCTGGCACTAGGACAGGGGCTACTTCTCCATCCTTCGTAGTAACTCGTCACGGAGAGACGCAATCTGACGGTCAACGGTCTTCTGGACTCGGGCCGACGCCTGCGAGGGATGTAGGGAATGTGCACTTGCAGTGGAGGCCCTAGAGGATTGCGTTGTAACATGGGTGCCATAGGATCCCATACCGTAGTACGTACCCCTCTTGAGACCACCAGTGGCGGTCACCCATAGCTCGTTCGTCGACAGAGCTGGAGAGGCTTCGAGAAAGTACCAGCCTCTCCCGCTGTAGGTGCACAAGTAGTCTCCCGCTCACGAAGCCTAAGATACTCGGCCTAGAAAAGTTATGATATTCGATAATTGCTAATATCTAAGGTACTTATTACTAACTACATGGATATTTATTTGCATATTTACTAAGTTATATTAAAATTAACACAAAGTAAAGTAATACTAACATAGCTCTGTGAGGCCCTCTCATCAATGAGATTCCCGTTCTTTCGATGGGTGGCCAGGAAGATGGTCACCATGTTGGCATCATCACCGCTCTGCACATATTAAAATATATTATTTAGTACTAAAATTAAATATTTTATCCTACTACCATTTTATCGTACTTGTATTAAAATAATATATCTGAAATAAAAAATATACCAAATGACGAAAATGTTCTGTCATCGGAATCGAGCCACCACACCACTTTGTTGCCTTCTTCCTAGCCGTCTTGGCCTTCTCAGACCTTTTCTTTTACCTTGGATCGTCAAATCTAGCCCTCATCGTAGTCCACTACTCAAGCGTGATCCAACCTTGGATCGATTTTCCTTCATGATTACGAGCCATCTGGTCATCCAGAGCATCATGGATCAGCTTGGAAGCAACGACAGAAAATATCTGCTTGATCAACTCGGCCCGGTACGGTGGATAGAAATACGTTTGCTACAAGAAGTAATTTAGTAAGTTTTATAATATGCATAAATTAGATGATTGATATTAAAATCAAATATACTTTTACCTTGAAGTGCGCAAACCAGAACACCTTTCTCTCATCTGGAGCATCAGAGTAGTTGATCCAAGGGCCACCATAGTTGTACCTCAGAAAGTGGCCCAGGCGTCTCTGTACCGACGAGGGACGATATCTATATAGAGATAATTATTTTTATCGAAAACGTGAATATATAATGAATAAAGAAATATACGATATATATGATGCTAAACCAACTAATTGACTTACTTTATACCGTCGGCCCAAATCTCCGTCCTTGTCTCGTCCGAAGGTGCGCATGGAGGATCTGGTTGATGCTGGGATGACGTCGGCTCAACCTCAGCCATATGCTCATCTGTCTTCATGGTTTCGTCAGCAGGAGGAACACTGGATGAGGGAGTAGTATCAGGCTTGGAACTACTCGTCCCAGGAGTGTTGTCACGTAACGGCATCGCTGTCGGAGATGTGACTAGTCGATATACTTGAGTACTTGGCGACGAGGATCCAGAACCAACAGTAGGTAGTACCGGAGGAGCACTCCATCTACCTCAAGACCTGCCAAATGCTCGATGTCATCATGTCATACCTGATAACAACATATGATGATTGAACAAATAAACAAATATATAGTACATTCTACAGTCAAAATATTATGCATATCTTACACATTAATAGAATTGTACAGTAAATAACTAGTAGTGTCATAAGTCTAAATAGATAGTATATTCTATAGTCAAACTATAATACATGTCACAAGTTCAAATGGATTTATTTTATTTTTAATCATCTTCAGAAAATTTATCGTGTTCGCCTTCATCGTCCTCCTTTTCCTCTTTCTCCTCATCTTCACTTTTATCTACTTCGTCTTCATCTTTATCTTCCTCTTCAGATAATTCTACCTCTTCTAAATTATTAGTCGTGTAATGAGTAACTTATGTTGAGTCCACATCTATAATATTTTTTATAAGAGGTAACTCGTCCTCCTCATAAGCTATTTCATCAACGTCAAAGGTATTTCTAGCTTTAGTTTTGCATACTGTCCACCAATCCAACCTCGTTGTCCCCCATCTAGGATAAGTTATGAAGTACACGAGCTAAGCCTGACTTGATAGGATAAATGGTTCGTAGCTTTGATATCTACGCTTGTAGTTTATATCCACAAGACAATGCTTGTCAAATTTTTAACCTTGATCTTAAATCAGATCGAACCATTCACACTTGAATATCATGATCTTAGCAGGTTCTATGCCATAATTATATGTCCACTCTACATTCTCTCGTAAGGTGCCAAAGAAATTATTGCCTGGATCGACGTCTTTATAGTTCGAATATTTGATACACAAACAACTATTTTTCGTTGAATCAAGATCTAGAAAGCTGTCTCTGATCGGAGTATTTATTGACTTGAACCTAAACCCATTCACACAGTAACTTGGTCATATTTTGACGGCAATAATTGGTCCCTTGGCTAGAGTTCTAATAGATTCAGTCTCGGGTGTTATTAGACGATCGACCTAAATATCAAAGTAGCAATAGTAAGTTATTTATTGTACAAGTGCATACAGAAAAAGTAATTACCGAGCTCCTTACATATGCGCTCAACCAAGAAGAAAAATGATGTCTTATTTCTTATTATACTTCTTCGTCTGTTATATAGGGTCTAACCGACCTCAGCTCATCATTATATGTGCTAAAAAATAACAAAGCAATTGCAGATTAGTAGCATAATAATAGCTTATACTATTACATTGAGATGACGTAAACGTAGACGTATTAATTACTTACCCCTCTAGCTTCTCTACTTTATCCTCGTCGCAATTGAGTAATATATACAACTGAGCAGCCCTTAGCTCATCGTCATTCAAATATCTCTTCTTTATTTTTTTCAAAGGCTTTACGGACGTATTGAATACTTTCAGTATTGCATCATTAGATTCCTGATATTCGTCGTCATTTCTCGGAGCTCTCGTTCTATTAGTAGAAACATGAGAGTTGAAATACGTCGAGCAAAAGTTTGTAATCTCCTCGAGAACATAAGCCACAAATAAAGCCCTCAACCCGTGCCTTATTTTTTTACCTTTCTCTTTAGGTGATTCAGATGCCGCTCGAACGGGTACATCCATCGATAACCGACATGACCACCAGCACGTACCTCATAGGAAAGTTGAATTGAAAAATCCTCCATGGAGTCGAAGAATCCAGGAGGAAACACCTTTTCGAGTTTGCACAGTGTTACCGTAATATCCTTCTCTTACTTTTTTAGACGATCGATGAGCAACTTAGTAGAACAAAGATCTCTGAAGAATATGCTGAGCTCTATCAATGGATCCCAAATGACCTTCAGTAAGAATTCCCAAAATGCAATCCAAATTAACCTCTCCATGAATATGTGACAATCGTGGCTCTTCATACCCGCCAGTTTATTCTCCTTGAGGTTGACGCATCTTCTCAAGTTTGACACGTACCCATCTGGAAATTTTAGACCCTAAATCCACCTACAAAGTCTCCCTTTATCCTCCTTCTCTAGTGAGAAAATTAACTTAGGCTGCTTTAACTTTCCATTCCTCTCCTCTATCAAATGCAACACAGGACGTCTACATATTTCTTCTAAGTCGAACCTAACCTTCGGATTGTCTTTCGACTTCCCCTTTACCTCCATTATAGTATTAATTATGTTATCAAACATATTCTTCTTGATATGCATGATATCAAGGTTATGTCTGATCAGATTGGTGCTCCAATATGGCAGATCCCATAATATACTCCTCTTCGTCCAGTTATGGGTGCGACCAAATTCGTCACACTTGTACCCCTTAGCAGGCTCTTCGATAGCACTTGGTAAATCTTTTACCTCTTACCATATCGTGTATCCGGGCCACAGCGGTGGATTGGCCTTCTCCACAATGTCCGCGCGAAAAGCATTCTTGTTCCTCCGGTACGGATGATCCTTCGGCAGAAATTGTCGATGACAATCAAAGAAGTACGGTTTGCCTCCATGTTTCAAATGGAAAGGATTAGTGTGATCCATGCAATACGAATATAAGAGATGACCATGAGTGCTCCATCACCAGTTGCTACCGCTGTACTACTCAATATTTCTCACATAACTCACATATAATTGCTTCTACCCCACATTATGCCCACCCTTCCTCTCATGCATTAGATGCTGCTACCCCCATCAGGTGCTTCCTAGGCTGATGCCATTTGTAGGCATTGCAAATAGCTATTGCCTTGCCTCTATATTATGTGTTGCTGCTCTAATTGTTAATTACTGCTGCTGTTGCAACTAAAAACTATTGTTGCTACTATGCTTTCATGTTACTACTGTTGTTAATGCTTGTTGTTGATGCTGCTCTTCTAATTATTGGTACTACAGCAGTTGTTGTCACACATAACTTGCCCGATCACTCCTAATATCTGAGAACACTTACCTTTACTGCTAATAACACTCTCCACAAGTACTGGACTGCTCTGAAACTCGAGCACCACATCCCCTTCTCGTCACCTCCATGTCACAATACCAACACCACAAAGCTAAAACACACACACACACACACACACACACACACACACACACATATATATATATATATATATATATATATATATATATATATATATATATATATATATATATATATACACTTAAAATTTACATATATGCCTATTCTAATGAGTATATAAATATATAATCAAGGGTAAAACTTAGAATCAAGCCAAGAATGACCAACTTGTCATTTTAACAAACACCTGGTGGGAGAAAACTAGCAAGCAATCTCAATAAATGATTTTTAAGTTCATAAACCCTAATTTGTAGCACTAACATATCACCCATAGGACTTTACCTCCCATTGTAGTGTGTCCGTGTCAGTGTGTCCATGACAGTGTTATTTCGAATAGGCTATAAGGTACCAGTCACTTCACACACACACACACACTCCATGTCAGTATTAGTATTTCTGTGCCAATGTCAGAATAATTATGGTGTGTGTGTTTGTGTCAAAATGTCTGTGAGTGTCCTTATCAGTGTCATGAGAATTAGGGTTAGGGTTTACCTGACCGAGGAGGGGGGCTGACTGATCGGAGAGTCGGAGCACAGAGGGGGGGAGCCGGAGCACAGAGGGTGTGAGCTGGAGGGGGAGCCAAAGCACAAAGGGGAGAGAGCCGGTGGGGGGGTAGGGACTGGGGGAGGAGGAGTATGCCGGAGGGAGGTACTTCACCGGAGGGGGGTAAGAGGGGTTTCAAAATTTTAGGATCGACAGAATGGGGGAAAATGAAACCATGAACCCTATATTAAAAAGTTTAGCGACGTCTTAAATAAACGTCGCTAAAGCTAAGTAAAAAAATTAGCGACATCATCAATAGACGTTGCTAAACGTCGCTAATTAAAAAGTTTGCGACGTTAACGACATCGCTAAAAACGTCACTAAAAATAAAAAAATAATGTCGATAAATACATCGTTAAATGTCGCTAAATCATAAAAATCAGCGACATTTAGCGACGTTAAAATAGCTTATAGCGACTATTCTTTAAAAAATTGAAGTAAAGTCGCTAAACGTAATTATGTGTCGCCAACAACGACGTATAGTGACGTTTATTTTAGGAGTCGTTCAAGTCTTTAATATCAACGACGTTTTTATTATGACATCGCTAAAAATATCGCTATTTCATCATATTTTGATAGTGTCAATATCACAACCCCTTATACCTAGATACCTCACTAATACAAATGTATCAATGTTCACTCACTTTCTTTCCCTAAATAATCTAATACCCGAGCCTAAAAAGGCCTGAAATCTACTAGCAACCATATCCAGTTGCAGTGCACAGGCAACAACTCTCCTCCATGTCACTGTAATATGGTTGCTTCTTAGTCCAGGTATTTTCCTTCATGAGCACTTCTATTCTATACCCCCAACTCACTCTTGTAAGCATTACCTCACCTGCAAAACTGCAGAGCTCACTTCCCTGTTGTGCATAGATAAACAAGTACACATCACAGTGCACCCTATAGATCCGATATTAACTGCCCACAGTGCACCACACATGGCACACAGGCCTCTCATAGCTCACTCTATAACAGTGCACAATAATGTGTACTAATACACAAGTATCAGTCCACACACATATACAACAAATTAATATATGTACACTAATATATTTATATTTATACATGTATATGTATTCAATATCATATGAATATATCATTCTAAATAGGTACACTCTCTATTAGTCAAATTATCGAACACTTGAGTGCAGAAGTCAAGATACTCTCTATAGTGTCAAGATAAACTATCAACATATATGCCAAATCCCCAAATATTTAACCCATAAAAAATATACACATGAAACATAACTATATACTACTAATATAATTAGTTACAATGAATAATAGATAGAAAATACTCCAACAAGCACAAAACCCTCAATTTACCAACCCGTATCATGACGTATCATAATGTATCATGGTACGTCCTACTCGTATCCAATTATGGACACGTATCCACCCCCACAATATCAAATTAGGTCTAATTAAACATATTTCACTCAATGACACACATTTGGTGCACCAATCTTGGATTTCCCTTAATTTGGACATAAAACTCAATGTAGAAGTCACAATATGGGTCATAAGAACCTAGTTCTTCTTCCTATATGTAACCATAATCTATGGGTGGGTTCCTAATGGTCAAATGCTATAATTAGAACCTAATAAAGAGAGATTTTAGAATTTTTCCTATTGGGAGATGGATTTCTAATAAATATTTAATATGACACGATTTGGACACAAGCTCCTAGCCAAACTTCTTTTTCTTTAATGCTCCTAGCAATCCAAGCTCCTAGTGCTAATTAATGATGATTAGGGAAGGGATTGGAAGTGGTTTGGTAGGATTTGGTGGAGAAATGGATCAATTTGGGGAGAAACACAAATAGAAAATAATTTGGATGAAGAATGAGAGGGGAGAGAATCTCTCCCCCCCTATTTTAGGGTCGACCACTTAGTTGGGTTGATGCAAAAAGTCCAAAACACCCCCATTTGGTTATCATGATAAAATTAATTAGTGGGGGAAACTTCTCTTCCTAATAAAATGTTAAGTCAAAACCTTAATTAATGAGAATCGTCAGCTAATTTGGGTCTAATATGACTAGTCTAAGCGTTGGATCTATGGTCATGTCAATGCTAGTCCACTAACCAATAATATTATTACTTACTATATATATATATATATATTAGACACGTTATATATAAATATAACATAATATATATATATAAATATTACATAATGATAAAAATATCTCTAATCTAGAAATATGGTTGTGACATTTTCACACAATGATACACTCCAAATAAATACTCCAAATTAATCTCCTAATTTTTCTCTCACTTTTTTCTCTTTATTTTTCTTCCATATTTGGTAAGTTTTTTTTTCCTTTCTCTTTTCCCTCTTTATTTTTCTTTCATGTTTGGTTACTTTTAGTAGGCCCAATAATTAATATAGATGAGCTAGGAGACGCTCTAAATCTGAGGGTCTCATAGCTTTCTAGCTATTTTCAAGTATGCACAAGTGTCCACTGCAGCCTTCAAGTACTATAAAATTTGAAATCTCTCCCACTGTGGATGCTCTAACTAATTCGATAAATTTTATTTTGAGATGACTTTTAAAAATTACCTCTCCTTGTACTTCACGCAAAGCCAAACCAAGGTAGGGCAACTCAAAAAGCCAACCATGCATAGTCCAGAGTATTTTGCACCAATGTTGTAAACCGGACTAACGGTTGGACTGAATCTTACAGGATTTTACTAAAAAAATTGGTCCGGTCTGACTTTACTACCAAAATTTGTTCTATTAGCGACGTTTTTTAGCGACGCAAGTTATTGATGTCGCTATTTTTTGTAATATTAGCGACTCCAATAAAAAGTTTTGCTAAACGTCGTTAGTTGCGACGTTTAGCGACATTCAGCGACAATAATTTCTTTTATAAAAATATATGCTGGTACAAGACACTGAACGTCGATAAATTTTTAATAAATAGCGACATTTTTGTGACATGGAGCGACAATATTTACTATTGTAAAAATATACGCCGGTAAAGGTCGCTGAACGTCGCTAAACTTTTAATTTATAGTGATATTTTACGACATTTCTTTCGTCGTTATATTTTTATTTATCTGGGACATTAGCAATATTAACTTCGTCGCTAAGTTTTTACTTATCTGTGACGTTTAGAGAAGTCTATTTGAGATGTCGCTAAATTGTTTAATATAGGGTTGGCTGGTTCCAACTCCTCTCATTCTCACCCAAATTTTTGAAACCCCCCTCCCACCGGCTCCCCCCCCCCAGAGTACCCCGGAGGCACCCCCCCACCGGCTCTTCCTCCCTCGAGTGCCCCCTACGACATGGCTCCTCCCCTTGTGCGGCTGCTCCCCTCGCGCGGGTCCTCCCGTCCGACGACCTGAGGCTTCTCCACCTCCTATCCACAGCTCCGGACACCTCTAGGTAAACCCTAACCCTTTCTATCTATCTTCTCTCTCTCTCTCTCTCTCTCTCTCTCTCTTTCAGACACGGACATGACACAATACACACACATACTAATATGACACTGACACGACACACACAAGCGTAGGGTGGCCTGGGCCGTGGACTCGTGGTCTAGGACGTCGAGCTTGATGAAACAGTCTAGGCCGAGGAGGGAGGTGCTCGGGTCCAGCCGGCGGCGGGTTAGGCCATATACGGTCCACGGTACGTCAGACGTGCTCGGCCTCTTTAGAGCCTCCACGAGGCTTTGGCCGACCATACCGGTGGCATCGACGACTAGAGCTACTGATCCGTGCTTCATGTTTTATTAATTATGGTAATGTAGCCAAAAGGGTTTTCTGGTAATTTATACTAAGATAGGATGATATGTACACCCCCCAAATTTATGGACATGGGTTCTTACTGTTGTTTGGGTCAAGTAGGTCTAACTATAAGGTAAACATAAAAATATTATTGTGTAGAACAAGCTTGTACCTTGTGTAATAAATTTTATTTCTTTAATAGAGATAATAACAGTACTATTAGGAACTATTTTGTCATAAGGACTTTGTAGATCGCGATAATGCATGTTCTGATAGTTTCTTTGGAGTCGATGGTATCTAATAAGTTTTTCTGTCCATTTTTTTCTCTTTGTATAATCAGATTAGACTTGATTGTATTCAAGTGACGGATTCCAAATTTTATATAATAAAGAAATTCTAATCAAACTTTATATATATATATATATATATATATATATATATATATATATATATATATATATATATATATATATATATATATATGGGAGGGGATCGGGAGCCCCATTTTTGAAGCCCTACCGAAGCCCCGCTCTCCCCAACCGTTGGATCGAGCAGGGCCCTGCGTAGGGCCCATACATGAGGGGAGGGGGCTGGGCTTTTGATCTATATATATATATATATATATATATATATATATATATATATATATATATATATATTATTCTATGTATTTATATGCAACTTTTTATAGTTTTGAATGACAATTCTTAGTTAGTGGAGCAACTAATTTAGCTGACTAATTTTAATTAATTTAAATCTTAAGCAATTAATTTAACTTAAATGATAAATGATAGGTGTGACCATCCTAAATAGGTTTTTATATATGTATAGGGGAATCAAGTCGAAGATTTTACTTATGCATTAATGTAGTGTAAAAATTATGAATTGGTCTAGATTCTAATAGAGTATATTAGAACGTCGTAGAGAAGTGTTAGTAGTGGTTGGTGTTAGAAAGCATTACTACCTGCAAGAGACACGTGACGACACCCATATCCTTTTTCATTTACACTACCAAAATATGATGAAATAGCGATATTTTTAGCGACGTCAAAGTAAAATGTCGCTAATATTATAGATTTTAGCGACTCCAAAAATAAACGTCGTTATAAGTCGCTATTTGGCGACATATTGCGACGTTTAGCTAGCGATTGTAATTCAGTTTTTTTAAAAATAGTCGCTATAAGTTTATTTAAGGTCGCTAAATATCGCTGAGTTTTATGATTTAAGACGTTTAATGACTTATTTAGCGACGTTATTATTTTTTGATATTTAGCGACATTTTTAGCAATGTCTATAACGTCGCAAAATATTTTTATTAGTGATGTCATAAGTTGACGTTGCTAAACGCCGCTAAAATTTTAATATAGGTTTCAATTCCCCCATTCTGCCGAAATCTTCCCCCAATTTTTCAAAAACTCCCCCCTTCTTCCCCCCCTCTCCGGTAAACTGCACCGTCCGGCGTCCTCCATAGCGGCCTACTCCGGCGTCCCCCTCCTCCTTCTCCTCCTCCTCCTCCTCCTCTAGGTAAACCCTAACTCTCTCTCTCTCTCTCTCTCTCTCTCTCTCAGGATATGACATGACACAGACACAACACACACACGTGACAGAAACTGACACAGATATGACACACACACTGACACAAATACGACACAGACTGTCACAGAGGGTGTAAATCCTAACCCTAACCTGATCTCTCTCTCTCTCACACAGATGCATACTATATGACACTGACACGACACACACACACTAACACAGATACGACACAGACTGTCATAGAGGGTGTAAACCCTAACCTTAACCTGATCCTCAAGAGACGACACATTACTACAAAGTTCTTCTTAATTAGGTTCAGTGCATGTTTGGGCCTTCCCATTGGAAGGATTGTCTTGTAAGTAACTTTGGACCATGTTTTGGGGCCTTGCCCGTTTGAGGGGTCTAGGACAATCATCAAGCTTGTCCCCCTAATATTGGTCGGCCCTGGCTTCAGCCCAAGTAGATTGATAAATTTGTCATGGTCAAGATATTCATCCTTAACACCCTAACCCTAACTTACGTATTATTTATTTAGATTGAGTTAGGGGTATTTGTGATTAACCATAATAAGGAAGGTTCAGCCGATTCTTTTTTGCGGATCGGTTAGTTCAGTTTTGAACACTTAAATTCATGTTAAAGTTTACAACTTGAATTAATTAACAATCAACTTGGATATTTATATTTGGGCAAATTTGTTTAATGACTTAAGTCTTGTAAAATTTAGGTTTAGAATGATTCATATTAAAATTTGACACCAAAAATGTCTTAAGTCTTCGTAGTAATTTGATTTATAAGCCGATACTTACAATGGATACTCCCTAATCACGAATGCAAGGATCGTCTCTTAAGGATCCTCTACCTTATCGAAACCCAGCTCCACAACATATGCATCTATGGTGGCAGATTCTTGACTTAAGGAGCCTTCTTTGACTTGGTGTATAGGGCTTCAAATAGCATATATTATTAGTTCAAACACCAGATGTAAAGTGATGAGGTTGATAAAACATTCAAGGGCATTGTGTATCAAGTTAGAGCAGTTCTTACCTTCCTCCAGAGAATCATATTATATTTAACGATGAGTATATATGTTAGGATTAGGAGTATCAGTGCATGTACTGTATTTAACGATGAGTATATACTTGAATGATGTCTATTCATTTTTGCAGAAGTATCTAGAAATGGATATGAGTTACTATCTACGCCATCGTTCGTGGATGTACAAACATCATCCTGATGACATGTGCGGTGTGTGGGATAAATTCATTGAGGGTGTACAACAGTTCCTGCAGTTCGCCAAGACGTTCCCTCAATATATGGATGGTACCAAAATTAAGTATCCGTGTGTGGGATATTGCAACTTAAAATATCATCGAGAAGTGAAAGTAACATATCATTTGTACTCGAAGGGTTTTACGCCGAATTACTATCAGTGGACCACGTACGGAGAATTATGTCTTTAGCATCGGAGTCGGAGCCTTATGTGGAGACATATATGGATGTCCATGACCACGTTGCTTACGACGACGGGTGGGTGAACATGGTTTTGATGTGGCGGGGCCTAGTTTCAATCCAAACAATCATGATACAACTGAGGAGGCACCGAATACCGATGCTGTAAAGTTCATGGAGTTGCTGAAGAATGGAAGGACTCTATTATATCCTGGTTATGAAGATTATTCACCGTTGGAGGTGGTTACAAGATTGTTGAGCATCAAGTCTGATTTTAACATGTCGCTAGAATGCTATAACCGACTGATGGATTTAATTATAGAGATCTTACCATAGGGTAAAAAGTTGCCGAAAGACTTCTACCGATCTAAGAGGATGGTGAGATCACTCTGGATGGGATACGAGAAAATCGATACATATCGCAACGGGTGAATGTTGTACTACAAAGACGACAAGGATGAAGATGCGTGCAGATTCTGTGGTGATAATCGCTACAAGGCCACAGGAAGAGGAAAGTCTATCGGTGGAAAGAAGCCTACAAATTTGATGCACTACTTTCCTTTGATGTCGCAGTTGCAGAGGTTATTTATGGTAAAGGAGACAGAAGAAAACAAGACTTGGCACAGGCGGAAACAGATCGAAGGTGTATTAGATCATCCATCCGATGGAGAAGCATAGAAGCACTTTAATCGTGAGTATCCAGATTTTGCTTCAGATTCACGTAATGTCAGATTGGGGCTCTCCTTCTACTGTTTTACCCCATTCGGACTTTCGGGCTCCAGTATTCGTGTTGGCCTGTGATCGTCACTCTGTACAATCTATCGCCTTAGATGTGCATGAAGACTCTGTATATGTTCCTAACCGTTATTATTCCGGGTCCAAACAATCCGAAGAGGAACATCGATGTATATTTACAGCCTTTGATAGATGAGTTGAATCAGTTGTGGAAAGTAGGTGCCAACACGTACGATGTTTTCAGAAAGCAGAATTTACTGATGAGGGCAGCACTTATGTGGACCATCAACGATTTTTTATCCTATATAATATTATCGGGATGGAGCACTCATGGTCGTCTCTTATATCCGTACTGCATGGACCGCACTAAGACTTTCCATTTGAAACACGGAGGCAAACCGTGCTTCTTCGATTGTCATCGATAATTTCTGCCGAAGGATCATCCGTACCGGAGGAACATGAATGATTTTTGTGCGGGTGTTGTGGAGAAGGCCATTCCACTGCCAAGGTGGCCCGGATACACGATATGAGAAGAGGTAAAAGATTTACCAAGTGCTATTAAAGAGCCTGCTAAGGGATACAAGTATGACAGATTTGGTCGCACCCATAACTGGACAAAGAGGAGTATATTCTGGGATCTGCCTTATTGGAGCACCAATCTGATCAGACATAACCTTGATGTCATGCATATCGAGAAGAATGTGTTTGATAACATAATTAATACTGTAATAGAGGTAAAGGGGAAGATGAAAGACAATCTGAATGCCAGGTTGGACTTAGAAGAAATATGTAGACGTCCTGCGTTGCATTTGATAGAGGAGGGGAATGGAAAGTTAAAGCAGCCCAAGTCAGTTTTTTCACTGGAGAAGGAGGATAAAGGAAGACTTTGTAGGTGGATTCATGGTCTAAAATTTTCAGACGGATATGTGTCAAACTTGAGAAGATGCGTAGCCTCAAGGAGAACAAACTGGCGGGTATGGAGAGCCACGATTGTCACGTATTCATGGAGAGGTTAATTTTGATTGTATTTTAGGAATTCTTATCGTAGGTCGTTTGAGATCCATTGACAAAGCTCAGCATATTCTTCAGAGATCTTTATTCTACTAAGTTGCTCGTCGATCATCCAGAAAAGCAAGAGAAGGACATTGCGGTAACACTATGCAAGCTCAAGAAGGTGTTTCCTTCTGGATTCTTTGACTCTATGGAGTATTTGCTAATTCATCTTTCCTATGAGACATGTATTGGTGGTCCTGTCAGTTATCAGTGGATGTACCCCTTCGACGGCATCTGAATCACCTAAAGCGAAAGGTAAAAAATAAGACACGGGTTGAGGGCTCTATTTGTGAAGCTTATGTTCTCGAGGAGATTACAAACTTTTGCTCGACATATTTTAAACCACATATTGCTAGTAATAGAATGAGAGCTCCGAGAAACGACGACGAATATCAGGAATCTAATGATGCAATACTGAAAGTATTTAATGCGTCTGGAAAGCCTTCGGAGAAAATAAAGAAGAGATATTTCAATAACGATGAGCTAAGGGCTGCTCAGTTGTATATATTACTCAATTGCGACGAGGATAAAGTAGAGAAGCTAGAGGGGTAAGTAATTAATACATCTACGTTTACATCATCTCAATGTAATAGTATAAGCTATTATTATGCTACTAATAAGGGGTTGCTTCATTGTTTTTCAGCACATAGAATGATGAGTTGAGGTCTGTTAGACCCTACATAACAGACGAAGAAGTAGAACAAGAAATAAGACGCTATTTTCCTTCTTGGTTGGGCGCATATATAAGGAGCTTAGTAATTACTTTTTTCTGTATGCACTTGCACAATAAATAACTTGCTATCGCTACTTTGGTATTTAGGTCGGTCGTCTAATAACACCCGAGACTGAATCTATTAGAACTCTAGCCAAGGGACCAATTACTGCCGTCAAAATATTGCCAAGTTACTGTGTGAATGGGTTTAGGTTCAAGTCAACAAATGTTCCGATCAGAGACAACTTTATGGATCTTGATTCCACGAAAACAGTTATTTCTGTATCAAATCTTCGAACTACAAAGACGTCGATCCAGACAATGATTTCTTTAGCATCTTACGTGAGATTGTGGAGTTGACATATAATTATGGTACATAACCTGCTAAGATCATGCTATTCAAGTGTGAATGGTTCAATCCAATTCAAGATTAAGGTTGGAAAATTGACAAGCAAGGTCTTGTGGATATAAACTACAAGCGTAGATATCAAGGCTATGAACCATTTGTCCTATCAAGTCAGGCTCAGCTCATGTACTTCACAACTTATCCTAGACGGGGACAGCAAGGTCGTATTGGTGGGCAGTATGCAAGACTAAAGCTAGAAATACCTTTGACATTGACAAAATAGCTTATCAGGAGGACGAGCTACCACTTGTAACAAATATTGTAGATGTGGACTCAACGAAAGTTACTCATAATACGACTAATAATATAGAAGATGTAGAATTATTCGAAGAGGAAAACAAAGACGAAGATGAAGACGAAGTAGATGAAAGTGAAGATAAGGATGAAGAGGAAGAGGAGGACGAGGAAGACGAACAAGATAAATTTTTTGAAGATAATTGAAAATAAAATATTTTTCCTGTAGAATATACTATATTTTGACTGTAGAATGTACTATTTTCATGAAGATATGTATTATATTTTGACCTTTGACTGTACTATCCATTTAGAATTGTGACACCACTAGTTATTTACTGTGCAATTCTATGAATGCTGTGAGATATACATAACATTTTGACTATAGAATGTACTATATATTTGTGTATTTCTTTATTCATCATATGTTGTTATAAGGTATGGCAGGACGATGTGGAGCGTTCGGCAGGTCCCGAGGTAGACTGAGTGCTCCTCCGCTACTTCCAACAGTTGGTTCTGGATCCTCGTCGCATAGTACTCTAGTATATCGACCAGTCACATCTCCGACTGCGATGACGTTACGTGGCAGCACTCCTGGGACAAGTAGTTCCTGGCCTGATAGTACTCCCTCGTCCACTGTTCCTCCTGCTGACGGAACCATGAAGACAGATGAGTATATAGAGGAGGTCGAGCCGACGTCGTCCCAACATCAGCTAGATCCTCCATGCGCACCTCCGGAGGAGATGATGACAGAGATTTGGGCCGATGGTACAAAGTAAGTCAATTAGATGGTTTAGCATCATATATATCGTGTATTTCTTTATTCATCATTTATTGACATTTTTGATAAAAATAATTATCTCTGCATATATATCGTCCCTCATCGGTACAAAGACGCCAGGGCCTCTTTCTGAGGAACAACTATGGTGGCCCTGGGATCAACTACTCTGATGCTCCGGAGGAGAGCAAGGCGTTCTGGTTTGCACACTTCAAGGTAAAAGTATATTATATCAATCATCTAATTTATGCATATTATATAACTTACTAAATTACTTATTGTAGCAAACATATTTCTATCCACCACACCGGGCCGAGTTGATCGAGTAGATATTTCCTGACGTTGCCGCCAAGATGATCCGTGATGCTCTGGATGACTAGAAGGCTCATGATCGCGAAGGAAAACCAAACAAAGGTTGGATCATGCCTGAGCAGTGGACTACGATGAGGGCTAGATTCGACGATCCGAGGTACAAGGAAAGGTCTGAGAAGGCCAAGACAGGTAGGCAGAAGGCAGCAAAGTGGTGTGGTCGCTCGATTCCGATGACGGAACATTTTCGTCATTTGGTATATTTTTTATTTCAGATATATTTTTTAATACAAGTATGATAAAATGGTAGTAGGATAAAATATTTAATTTTAGTACTAAATAATTTAATTTTAACAGGTACAGAGGGGTGATGATGCAAACATGGCCACCGTCTTCCTGGCCACCCATCGAAAGGGGGGGGGAATCTCATTGATGAGAGGGCCTCGCAGACCTATATAAGTATTACTTTACTTTATGTTAATTTTAATATAACTTAGGCAATTATCGAGTATCCAAACTTTTCTAGGCCGAGTATCTTTGGCTGTGTGAGCGGACGACTGCTAGTGCACCTATAGCGGGAGAGGCTAGTACTTCCTTGAAGCCCTCTCCAGCTCTGTCGGCGAACGAGTTATGGGTGACCGCCGCTGGTGATCTCCAGAGGGGTACGTACTACGGTACCGGATCCTTTGGCGCCCTTGTTGCGATGTAGTCATTTAGGGACTCCACGGCAAGTGTGCATTTCCCACAGCTCTCGCAGTCGTCGGCCCGAGTCTACGAGACCGTTGACCGTCAGATTACGTCTTTCCGTAATGAGTTATTGTGAAGGATGGAGGGGCAGCCCCTGTCCCAGCCGCAGGTAGACGATGTGACGCTCATCGCACGATTTGATATGCTCAAGCACAGCATCATAGAGCTCCGGGATATGACAGCTGATCTTAGAGCGTTCACGGAGCACAGTGTGACGGAGCTACAACAATCACAGCTGTCCATGGGCGAGAGGCTGACGATGATGCAGGATTCAATGGTTCATAGCAGTACAAGGCTGTTATCTACCATGGATTCATACAACCATCGACTAGCAGAGTTGGAGTAGATTTTTCTCCTATTGTGCCTTCATCGACACAGACTCCACCGATGTCACTGCCTTCTCCATCGACATCGGTATCGATTTCACGGGAGCAGTATGATTTGTTCTTATCCCTGATGCGCACCGGTAGTCATCCTCCTACAGATCCGTAGTAGTCCTAGTTAGGACCGTTTATTGATTATTTGTGTTTAAGACCTATGATATTTGGTCATTTATGAATATTCTTTATTTTTTAGGCATTCCGACATTATTTTTTGTATTCATTAGGACGAGACTTTCAGACTTAGTTGTGTAGATATTTGTTATATTTTTTACGATGAGATTTTCTCCTGACTCGGTTTGTAATCTCAATATTTTGTTTTCTTTAAATTTTATTATATTATTCATATTAAATATACGTTAATTTATCGGTGTTGAGTGTTCAACCGAAGGGGGTCGAAGAACCCAGCAAATTCAACGGAGGGTTGCTCCAGGTCTATGTGTACAAATTATGAATTCATAAACTGTAGGAAGAATGGTTTGAAAACAATTCAATATTTTTTTATTTTTTACTGTATCTTTAGCGACGTTTTTAGTGACGTTTAGCGATGTTTATATACGTCGCTAAATACGTCGCTGAGTACGTCGCTATAGACATTGCTATCCACATCGCTAAACACGTCGCTGCCCATCGCAAATATGCTGACATGACAGTAGTACCAGGTCAATATAACGTCGCTAAATGAGTCACACAACGTCGCTAAAAAGAAAAAACTTAGCGACATATAACAACAAATAATACGTCGCTAATTTAGCAACGTTGCGTCGCTACACGTCGCTAATATAGCGACGCATTTACATCGCTAGAAAATGTCGGAATAGCGATGTTTAGCGATATTTTTTGGGTCAGTAACTAGCTTAAAGGCAACTTCAACGTAACGTCGCTACAGACGTCGCTAAAATTATTTAGCGACATTTTTTGGCCATTTAGCGACATTTTGTGACGTCGCTAATTTGACTTATTCTGGTAGTGTTATGTCCATCTTTGATGAACATGCATGTGTATCCATCTTTGCATCTATTTAAATGATGTATACTTGAACAATGTGTATCTATCTTACAAAAGTATCTAAAAATGGATATGAATTACTACCTACGGCATCATTCGTGGATATGTACAACCATCATCCTAATGACATGTGCAGTGTGCAGGATAAATTTATAGAGGGTGTATATCAGTTCCTACAGTTAGATAAGGCGTTCCCTCAGTACATGGAGAGCACAAAAATTGAGTGTCCGTATGTGAGATATCGTAACTTAAAATATCATCCAGTAGTGGATGTGATATATCATTTGTACTCGAGGGGTTTTACGCCGAATTACTATCAGTGGACCTCACACGGAGAACTTGTGCCTTTATCATCGAAGCCGAAGTCTTATGTGGGACAGTATATGGATGTCCATGACCAAGCAGATTAAGATGACAGATGGTTGAACATGGTTTTCGACGCTGCGGGATCGACTTTCGATCCGGACAATCGTGGTACAGCTGAGGAAGCACCGAATGTCGATGCCACGAAGTTTATGGAGTTACTAGAGAATACAAGGACTCTATCATATCCTGGTTGTGAGAACCATTCACCGTTAGAGGTGGTTACAAGACTGTTTAGCATCAAGTCCAATTTTAATATGTCGCAAGAATGATACAACCGACTGATGGAGTTGATTATAGAAATCTTGTCGGCGGGTGCTAAGTTATCTAAAGACTTCTACCGGTCTAAGAGGATGGTGAGATTGCTCTGGATGGGATACGAGAAAATTGATAAATGTCGCAACGGGTGCATATTGTACTACAAAGATGACAAGGATGAAGATGTGTGCAAATTTATGGTGTTAATTGCTACAAGACAACTGGTACAGGAAGGCCTACCAGTGAAAGAAAGCCGACCGATTCGATACACTACTTGCCTCTGACGTCTCGGTTGCAGAGTTGTTTATGGTGAAGGATACTGCCGAAAATATGAGTTAGCACAGGCGAGAACAGATTGAAGGAGTGTTGGATCACCCATCCGATGGAGAAGCATGGAAGCACTTCGATCAAGAGAATCCAAATTTTGCCCTCGCGTAATATAAAATTGGGGCGCTCCTCCGACGGTTTTACCCCATTCGAACTTTTGGGCTCCCAGTATTCGTGTTGGCCTATGATCGTTACTCCGTATAGCCTACCGCCTTGGATGTGCATGAAGAATCCTTATATCTTTCTAACCGTCATTATCTCGGGTCCGAACAATCCTAAGAGGAACATCGATGTGTACTTGCACCCATTGATAGATGAGTTGAATCAGTTGTGGAAAGTAGGTGACAACACCTACGATATTTCTAAAAGCATAATTTTTAGATGAGGGCAGCATATATGTGGACTATCAATGACTTTTTGTCTTATGGCATGTTATCTAGATAGAGCACTCATGGTCGTCTCTCATGTCCATATTGTATGGGCCGTACTAAGGTTTTCCGCTTGAAACATGGAGAAAAATCGTGCTTCTTCGATTATCATCGATAATTTTCTCCATCGGATCATCCGTTCTGGAGGAATAGGAATGCTTTTCGTGTCAGCTTTACGGAGAAAACAATTCCACCTCCAAGGTGGCCCGGAGATACGATATGGAAAGAGGTTAAAGATTTACCAAGTGCTATCAAAGAGCCTACTAAGGGTACATGTGTGATGGATTTGGTCGCACTCATAACTGGATGAAGAGGAGCATATTATGGGACCTGTCATATTAGAGCACCAATATTACCAGACATAACCTTGATGTCATGCACATCGAGAAGAATGTATTTGACAACATAATAAATACTGTGATGGACGTAAAGGAGAAGACGAAAGACACTCCTAAGGCTAGATTGGACTTGGAAGAAATATGTAGACATTCTGTGTTGCATTTGATAGAGGAAAGGAATGGAAAGTATAAGCAGCCTACGACATTTTTTTTACTGAACAAGGAGGATAAAAGGAGACTTTGTAGGTGGATTCAGGGGCTAAAATTTCCAGACGGATATGTGTCGAATCTGAGAAGATGCATCGACCTGAAGGAGAATAAAAAGACGGGTATGAAGAGACACGACTGTCACGTATTTATGGAGAGGTTAATTTTGATTGTATTTCAGGAATTATTATCGCAGGTAGTTTGGGATCCATTGACAGAGCTTAGCATATTTTTCAGAGATCTTTGTTCTACTAAATTGCTCATCGATTATTTAGAAAAGCAAGAGAAGAATATTGCGATAATGCTATACAAGCTTGAGAGGATGTTCCCTCCTAGATTCTTTGACTCCATGGAACATTTGTCAATTCATCTTTCCAATAAGGCCCGTGTCGGTGGACCTGTAGGTTATCGGTAGATGTATCCGTTTGAGCGGCATTTAAACCACCTAAAGAGAATGGTAAAAAATAAGACACGGGTCGAGAGTTCTATTTGTGAAGCATATGTGCTCGAGGAGATTACAAACTTTTGTACAATATATTTCAAGTCTCATGTTGCTACTAATAGAACAAGAGCCCCGAGAAACAACGACGGGTACCGGGAATCTAATGATGCAATACTGAAAGTATTCAATGCAATCAAAAAACCTTCAGAAAAATAAAGAAGAGATTTCTGAATGACGATTAGCTAAGGGCTGCTCAATTGTATATATTACTCAACTGAGATGATGATGAAGTAGAGAAGCTAGAGGGTTAAGTAATTAATACATCCACGTTCATGTTATCTCAATGTAATAGTATACTCTATTATTATTAAAACTAATTGGTCGATATTTTATTATTTTTTAGCACATTTAATGAAGAGGTCATGTCGAGTAGACCATACATAACAGATGAAGAAGTAGAACAGAAAATGCGACATTATTTCCCTTCTTGGTTAAGAGCAAATGTAAGGAGCTCAGAAATTACTTTTTGCATATGCACTTTATACAATAATTAACAGAACGTTAAACTTAATTTCTTATCTTATGGTATTTAGGTCGATCGTCTAGACGCAACACTTGAGAATGAATCTATTAGAACTCTAACTAATTGACCAATTTATGCCGTCAAAATTTGGCCAATCTATTGTGTAAATTGGTTTAGGTTCAAGTCAACAAGTGCCCCGATCAGAGACAACTTTCGAGATCTCGATTCCATGAAAAATAGTTGTTTGTGTATCAAATCTTCGAACTACAAAGATGTCGATATATGCAATAATTTTTATGGCATCTTACGAAAGATTGTTGAGCTGACATATAATTATGGAATAGAGCCTGCTAAGATCGTGTTATTCAAGTGTGAATGATTCGATCTGATCCAAGATCATAGTTGAAAAATAGACAAGCATGGTCTTATGGATATAAACTACTAGCGTCGATAATAAGTCTACGAACCATTTGTCCTATCAAGTCAGGCTCAGCTGGTATACTTTACAACTTATCCTAAACGGGGAACAACGAGGTCGAACTGGTGGGCAATATGCAAGACCAAAGCTAGATATACCTTTGACATTGACAAAATAGCTTATCAGGAGGATGAACTAACTCTTGTAACAAATATTGTAGATATGGACTCAACGGGAGCTCCTTATTACATGGCTAATCATGTAGAATAGGTAAAATTATTCGAAGAGGAAGATGAAGTAGATAAAAGTGAAGATTAGGAGGAAGAGGAAGAGGAGGAGGAGGATGAGAAAAACAAAGAAGATAAATTTTCATAAGAGGATTAAAATACAATAAAATCCATTTATTCTTGTGACATGTACTTGTAAAATAAAATCCAAAAATTCAACGGAGGGTTTCTTCGAGTCTATTTATACATTTTGAACGTAGAATATACCATATATTTAGACATGTAAATGTACTAATAATTATTTATTGTGCAATTACATTACGATTGTGAGATTTATTTTATTTTTCTTCTTCATTTTATTTTGTTTGTATTATATATATATCGACGTATTAGTTTTATCATCATATGTTGTTATCAGTTAGGACAGGATGACGCGGATGGTTCGGATGTAGAGGGGTATCTAGAGGATACCATGCTCCGAGCGGAATACACTACTTCGGTACCGAGTACTAGGTCCGGACCATCGTCTCCGAGTACTCTACTCTTTCGACCACTTGCATCTCCTCATGATAGTACTCCGGGGACGAGCAGTTTCAGGCCGGAGCCTACTCCTCCGTCTACCGTTCGTAGTACTGACAGTACCATGGAGACCGAGGAGGAGACGGACGAGGCCCAGCCCCCATTGTCTCGGTATCAGAGAGATCCTCCATGTGCGCCTCCGGACGAGATTAAATTTGGGCTGATGGCACAAAGTAAGTTAATTAGTTAACATTTCCTTACGCATATATATATATATATATATATATATATATATATATATATATATATATATATATATATATATATATATAATTTTTATGAATATAATTATCTCTGTATAGATATCATCCATCGAGGGTACAGAGATGCCTAAGGCTCTTTCTGAGGTATAATTATGGTGGCCCTTGGATCAGCTACTTTGATGCTCCAGATGAGAGAAAGGTATTCTGGTTTGCGTACTTCAAGGTAAAAATATATTTGGTTTTAATATCGATCATCTAATTTATTTATATTACATAACTTACTATATTACTTCTTGTAGGACACGTATTTCTACCCATCACACCGGGACGAGGTGATCGAGAAGATGTTTCCTTCCATCGCCACCAAGCCAGTTCGGGATACGATCAATGATCAGAAGGACCTTGATCATTCGGGAAAACCAATCCAAGGTTGGATTACGAATGAGCAGTGGACTCAGATGAGGGCTAGATTTGATGATCCCAGGTACAATGAAAAGTGGAAGAAGGCGAAGGCAGCCAGGAAGAAGACAAGAAAGTGGTGTGGTGGGTCGATTCTGATGACGGAACATTTTTGTCACATGGTAAGTATTTGAACGTATATATATTATTTTAATAAAAGTAGGATAAAATGGTTAATTTTAGTAATAATATATATATATATATATATGTAATTAACAGGTCCTGAGGGGTGAGGATGCTAACATGGTGACCGTCTTCGTCACCATCCATCGGAAGGACGGATAGCTCATCGATGATAGGACCACACAGACTTACGTAAGTATTACTTTATATTTTTTTAATTTTAATATAACTTAAAAAATATGCAAATAAATATCCATCTAGTAAGTAATATATTACTTATATAGTAACATGTATGTTTACTACCAGTGGATAGTAACAAGTATATTTATCGAGCGATTCATTTTTTTTCTAGAATGAGTATCTATGCTTTCGTGAGCAGTCGACGCAAGATGATGCTACTGAACCTCCCGAGGGAGAGGCCGGTACTTTCTCACAGCCACCGGCCCACCTAGTTCCGTCGGCTGACGAGTTGTGGCAGACCGCTGCTGGTGGTCTTCAGAGGGGTAAGTACTACGGTACGGGATCCTACGATGCCTATGTTGTGACGCAGTGCTCTAGGACCCCCCTGCCCCTGTGCATACCCCATAGCCTTTCCAGGAGTCGGTGCGAGTCCAGCAGGAGAGAGTAGACCATCAGATTGTGTCTCTGCATGACGAGTTGATGGGAAGGATTTTGCAGCAACCCCAATCGCAGCACAGATGGACGATGCGAGGATCTTAGCACATTTTGATACGATCGAGCAAAACCTTTTGGAGCACAGGACTGTGACCGAGGTGACACAGCAGGATATTACGGATCTGGTATCATCGATATAGCGTTCCGTCACTCAGATTATAGGTGTCATGGATTCATACAATGATAGACTGTCAATATTTGAGCAGATACGTCCTCCTGGTTTGTCGGCATCGACACCGACTCCATTGACGACACTGCCTTCTAGTTCGACATCGGTAGTGCTTTTACATGACCCGTTGGACTATATCGTTGTGCTACAGTTTTTCTCCTCCTCCTCCTGATCATCATTAGTCCTATGTTGGACAGATAGTTGTGAGTTTGTGTGACATTGGCCCATTTTTGGGAACTTGTGTGTCACGATCCACACCCGGAATTTGGGCATGAACCGTGGGTACGTCCAGCCTACGCCGCAGCATCGGCGGTAGAACACTATCTAGGTCTCAAGACTACCAAACATAACTCATAATTTGTCAATGATCTCAACTCCATAAGGAAGAAAATGAATATTACATTGATCAACAATTCATAATATACTCAATCAAAAAAACTATAGGAAGTAACTGGCACGAATAGATATAAAGATAAGGAAATACTGACATAAGTCAAGCACAACTCAAAATACAACAGTAAACGAGAGTCTAGATGTCCAACATAAATAGTCTCAACAATAGTCTCAACATAAGTACAATCCAAGTCTCAGGTTTAGAACAAATAATACATAAGTAAAACTATCTAAATGACTACGGGTGGTGTCTCCTCCAAGGAGAGTGACTCATCTAGGATCTCCGGTATATAGTCTCCCTCTGAGCCTGGGCCATAGTGAGTAGGACAGAAGTCCTCAAGGTCCTCTAAAAAATACTATCCAGTCAGGATTGGAGCGAAGCACAAGCATTAAACAGCAGTTTTATTTATATTAACAAAACTATAAAAATAGTGCAAGGAAATACAAGGTGAAGATAAATACTGGAGAATATGTAATCAGCAATAGTACAACTAGCAATGAATAGAAATATGTGAATGCTAAAATAAGTGAACTGGAATAAAGAAAAAGAATATCTAACTAAGTGTTTTAAATATCAGTTTTTTATATGATCGACTTGGGACGAGATAAGGCTTGTTATATATGATTGGCTATAATACATGTGAGGTCAGGCTAACAATCTGGTTAGCTATGATGTGAGCAATAGTCAGGCTAATCATATATAACAGGCTATGAGGCATGTAAATAGTCAGGCTGCACCCGACGTAATATATGCGGTGAGCTATGATGCATGTAAATTGGGATATGATCACATAATATGCTAATATTTCCCCTTCCCCTAGCTAGCACGATGGATTCCAATCACGACTCATCATGACAGGTATCTATGATGCTAACCCATGTATCCACAGTGTCAGAATCAAGTATACTGTACAACTAGAATCATAGAAATAATCAACACAATAAAAACTGTCAGAGAATGTACTCGCCTGTGGTCCTGAGGAAGGTGTGAGGATCGATGTCCAGGATGGAATCACAAAGACCTATATATGAAATATCAATATCAAAAAGTGTTTTAAAGAGATAAACATGTATACCTAATTCTATGTTAGGTATTGGGTCATTTTTAGGTCTTTGATAAGCTGACTATGCCATACCTAACTATACTAGTCAATATCAACTATATTAAGTATTGTTTATATATACAATTACTTATATAGAAATCTCTATGCTAACTAACATATTTATATACCATTACATCATATTATACATACCCATATAATACATGTATATGATACTACCCATAGCTAATAGTCTAACTTAGGGTATATACATATATCTAACTATTTAAGGAACAAGTAACTATATACCTAAGTATCTAACTATTAGCTAACTGCTCATTCATAGATACACTATACTAACTAACACTGAAAAAAATTATGTATATATATATAAACTTAGGAAACAATTATAAGGAAATGTATGATACCCACATAAATACCCAACTGGCACCTAGTGTTCAAAAGTGAAGACTGAAACTGAAATATAGGGAGGCAACACCAACTGCTGTGCTCACCTATAGAGGCAACACACAAGCAAACTACCTAATAAAATCTGTAATAGATGCAAAACTGCCACTGATACCCACAGACGATTGCTTTCTTTTGGAAGGAAAATAACTCTCATTAGGAGTGCGCTTACGTCACTCCCCATTCATGCCTTTTTTATTCGGTTTCATGAGATGTAATCCAAGCGGCGAGAGTAAGCCAGGGACGATACCAATGATGAGACCTGGCTGACTTACTATCCGCAAGAAGCTCAACAAGCCCTTGAAATAGCTGAAGCTAACTTGAGTAGAGCTCAGGGCAAGAGACAAGCAATTGAGGCAAATCTCGCTCTCAGACGAGCTAGGACACGAGTGGAGGCTGTCAGTGTTATTTCCTACTAGTAAGATGCAAATAAACAAATTTTTGTTCGACGTCTCCAAGCTATATATCCTCGTTTTACTCTGGTCATTGAATCAAATTAAACTTTAATAAATAACTAATTATTTTTTCTTCTTTCAGTTATCCTTTTATTCCCAGATTGCTTAATAATAAAACGGATTATTCCGATATATAAAATAAAAATTCCAATGGCTTTTGCTACTATGACCTTTCCAACCACGATTTTGGCATCGGTGCCTTTGGAGCTCCCGAACCAAGGCCAGTTTGGCTCATTGAAACTAAGGTGTAATTCCCATCAAAATTCGAAAGTCTGCTGAACTTAGCCTAACAGATAACATACACAGGCATGCAGATACCAAGAAACAGATACCAAAATATATGATGTATTTAAAACCAAGTTAAAGTGGTAAATAGCAAAAAATCCAGCAGCTACTCAAAAACAGAGGCAACAACATACATAAATGTCAGCAACTCATTCCTTAACTGGAAATGAGATGCCAATAAAATCACTCAACTAATGCTCAAAATCCACACTTCCTAGATAGTCCCCAGATACTGATACCTACAACTAACCAACTTACTCTCATGATACACTTATGGGATACCTAGATACCCATACTCAGGTACCTATTCTTGCTTACTGAGCTGCCCCCTCCCTATAGTCAGTTGTACCAATGGTAATGTATACACCCCCAACTGAGACACCAAAAGACTCTATACCACATACCACTGATTCATAAATATGTACCTAAACATTTGCTCCTTCACTAATACACACACTCGATTACTCTCAACTTTCTTATGCACAGACATAGATCACTTGACACTAAGACACAACACTCACACACACTAGTGCTCAATCCCAAGCACCCCTTTTACCTGTTGTTCCTATTGCCAAGTCCTGCATAGCACACTGACACTCACTACACACAAATACTGAACGGACACGCTCACATACACAACCACACTGACACTCATATATTAACTAAACTCACTGCTACTTATTGAACTCACTCACTTGACTACTGACACAGTGATGCTCACTTGCCTCTAATACTTATGATACCTCGATACCCATTAGATAACCAAACTAGCACCCAGTCGATGGATTCCTACTTCGTATCATCCATCCATTGTTGCATACTGCACACCACGGTGAAAACTGACACACACAGTTCTCACACAACTCTCACTCATAGCCACTACTCGATACTCCTTCTCCCCCAACACAGGTACACACTGCACTGTCACAACATGGCTGATGAACCCGACTTCCCCCAGGTGATACACCATAACCCGATACTCACAAACCTAACTAACACCAAGGCACACACACTGGACAATAACTGAAACTGAAACACTGAGCTCATAGTAGCTAACCAATACTCCCCCAACACACACTGACACAGTGTGTACAATGCACAAGAACCCGACTGCTAGTTGATACACCACTACACAGTCAGTAAAAAACCCGACTGCACATGTAGTAATCCCCCCCACTAATATATCGACATAAATACATCAATATATATATATATATTTATATATATATATACATGCTAGTGCATAAGAAACTAGGTCATATAAATAGGTATTCTTCCTATTAAGCATATCGACAAACACTTAGTGTGCCGAAAATGGGATATACATGATACCCCATGAATACTCATGCTTAAATCCCCAAATCGAAATTAAACCTCTACGTATATGATGTAAACATGCATAAAATATATATATATATATATATATATATATATATATATATAAGGCTACAAAAAATTGGGGAAAATGCATCATTGGATCACAAAACCCCCAAATACACCTATGACACCATGGAAAATCATCATGAAACCAAAAGAGTCATCCTTAAATCAATGGGTGGGCTCCTAATGGCCAAACAATTAATTAAAACAGAATTAAAATGAGGGTTTCTAGATTTTCACCTATTGGAAGATGGATTCCCAATGTAGCTTCTCCTTCTCCAAGTATCCTTGTGACCTAGCTTCTAGGTTTCCTTGAATGAGGGAAAATTGAGGGACTTAGGGCTAGAAATTCTGAAATTTGAGGAAGGGAAGGGGGTTTCTTCTTGAGCCTATGATTTAGGGTTTTCCTCATGAATGAAGAGTGGCTTGAGGGAGGCTCCCTCTTGTTTTATAGGCTAGGGTTAGGGTTAAGGTTAGGGTTTCTAATGCATAAAGCCTATTTTGCCCTTCATGGCTTGTCATGAAGAACTAATTAATTAAGGGATTTAGTCATACATTGAGGGATTAAACTAAATGCAAATTTAAATTAGGGATTTGTCAATGGATTTTAGGTCTAGTCTACTATAAAGTCCTCGGTCACATCCAGTCTAGTTTATTAACCCAAGTTATTCATGAATACCATATAATATATATATACTACATATCATGAATGTTATTAACGCAATAAAATAAATATGGTAAATGATAATTGTCACGACCCGATTCCGTAGAATAGTTTGAGGCCTCCCCCGAATCGTGACCGCCGTACGGGCCTGGGGTTGCGCCCGCACAAGGCTTTAATAATTTACATAGCAAGCACATATTCAGAGTACGCAGATAAATTGAAACACAGATTTGAAACATAGAAATGTTCTCTTTATTGATAATGAACATCTATTACAAACTCCTGAGCGAGTCAGCTAATATACCGAACGGCTTACAAAAGAGATGACTCAAAATGAGATAGCAGTCCTGTACATTATATCCCTTTACTAAACTTCAAAAGATATAGACCTCCAGGCTGGAGGATAGCTTTGCCACGGAGCTGCATTTGTGTATGAAGAGTTGCAGCTTCGGACTTCAAAAGGCTTCGAGGGCGCGGTGAAGATGCGCCAACAGCTGGACTGGATCGGGAAGACGACTTCGGCTCCTCGGTCGGTTCGCCTTAGTGCGGAGAACCTGTTTCAACGAGGGTCAGCATATCAAAACATGCTGGTGAAGGCGAGCTAACCTGACTATACCAATTAACACGTTGTTTTAATAAAGCATGCATATTTGTGGGTTTCTATCTTGCCTTAGTTCATTTACAAGTAAGCAGCATATAGAATTTACTAAAATGAACGTGCCACCATTCGGTGGATTTTACCTGCCCGTCTGAATTACCTGCACAATACTTACCATGCCTTCCCTGCCACGAAGACACAAGTTAGTTTGCAACAGGTTTAAATATACAGGATGATCACTGGCTTGATAGCCATAAAGGACTAGTCTGTGACGAAGATGGTTTGCTACGTGCTAGTACGTGAGGCGCCGCATACCACCTTGTCCTAGTACGTGAGACTAAACGTGAGTTCCGTCCGGAGCCAGAACGGTGCCAGTGCCCCAGCAGCCGCCCGCAGGAACTATACCTTGTGCACAAGTTGTCCGTGATCGAACGTTAACAATCATTCGCCCGAAGGCTACGTGAGCACAAGACAAGCAGTATTGTATGATTAGTTTGTACATTGCATCTACGTTCCATTCATGCATCGGGACAATAAAAGAGAAGCATACATTCAAACTTGTATCTATGCATATAATAAATATTCTGAACGAACAAGCATGCAAAGATATAACCGTTCACAAGTTTGATTAACAAGCAGTATTATTCAAGCCTATTCTCTTTTATCTGGATATCTTTTATTATTACTTGGTATCGTCTGATAGGGGCGAAGAAGAATGCAAGATTTTGAGTGTGAAGCTTGGAAGCAGGGCTAGCTAATCGGGTTGGTAGCCACTCACTTAGATTATTGGAAAGGAGATGGAAAGAGGCGCTTCATGACTCCGCTCACAAGCCGCCTACTGCTCGTTCACCTGCACACGAACAGCTCGATTAATACTTCTTCCTCTCTTTTCAATCTCGGAATAGAAGTGTAGTTCAATGAACGAAAACAATAAAAACTATCGAAACCGTTCAAGGAAAACAAGCAAATCCTAAAACCAACTCAAAGCACGAAAGCAACAAGCGACATCGAAAACTGAGGCAATAAAAGATAGCAGCGGAGAGGTCCCTCCTGACTCTGCCGCTAAGCCGATCCTTGGGGCACGGTCCACTGTATATAGGAATCGATTCCGAAGAAACAAATCCATAATGAGGACGAGTTCTTAATTCAATCTATCCCGATCGAACGATACCGTCTTGTGTTTCTTAGCCGCGCTCTCCGCACCGGGAGAACGGGGCGCTACATCCTACCCAACTAATTGGAAGTTTTGTCCTAAAACTTAGGAATAAGGCTTACCATCAGGGAACGTTACGTTGAGGATGCTTAGCAGAGTAATTGGGGCAGTCACGCATTTTGTGTCTTGCAGCACCACAGATGAGGCATAATCCTTGTCTCAGATGACATTCGTTGGCCAGGTGCCCTGGTTTCTTGTAGAAGTGACATAGCTGCCCTCTCTGCGGACCACCGTTGTTGCGGTACTTTACAGCGGTGTTTTCTCCTTCGTTGCTTTGGCGTTTGTGACTGGATGTATGCACAGCGCCGGCAACAACATGAAGATACTGTGGTTCTAGCGATAAGGCGTGATTCATGACTTCACGCATCGTTCCATACTGATTATTGACCACGTGCGAATGGATGGCAGGGCGTAGTCCACCTTCAAACCTTCTAGCTCGACTCGCTGCATCAGGTAAATAGGCCCTAGCAAATTTGGAGAGTCGGTTGAATTCGGCGGAGTACTGCTTCACAGTCATACTGCCCTGCCTCAGTTGCACGAAATCATTTTCCATTTGACGTTGTACTGGAGGGGGTATAAACTCCTCTTCAAACGCGGCACGAAAAGTCGTCCACGAGATCACCTCCTCTCCGTGATCAAATTGGAGAGATCGTCGATGCACGTCCCACCAATCGTGCGCGTTGAGGCAGAGCAGTAGTTGCGCGCAGTCGACGCGCTTCTCTTCGAGAACTTCTAGCAGAGCGAAGTGATCTTCAAGCTCGGCTAGCCAATCTAGAGATACCACTGGGTCCTCAGTCCCGTTGAATGGGGTGTTGCAGACTTTCTTGAAATGGCCCAAGTTGAAGGCAGTCACGTCCCTCGGCCTTGGGATTTGAGGCATCTCTACTTCAAGCACGAGCTGTTCCACCGGAGTCGTTGCAGTTGCAGTAGAATGGTTGGCAGCCAAAGTCTGAACGATCTGTTGTAAGGTATCAACCTGCTTCTGTTGGACTGAGAATCGGGTCTCTAAATTGCTTTCGAACTTGGCTTGGCGAGCATCATCTCTTTGTCATTGCGATTCTAACATTTGCATTACCCGCTCTAGCGGGTCGACTTGAGATATGCCACGCTGGCTTCGCGAGCTTCCCGAAGTGCCCGAACTACTTTCCTGTGTTTCGTTCGGTGCTTGCGCTGCAGATTGCGCTGGTACCATTCCTTCAAAAGAAGGTAAATTACATTAGAATCATAATGTATTATGGACCTATTGCATGAACGTATCTCATTTTGGCCTAGCGAGTTCAAGAGTTCGCACAGGAATTTGATCGTTAAAGGAACTTTTCCAGCACGAAGTCTAAGGAACTTTGAATCTGTGCTCTGATACCACTATGTCACAACCCGATTCCGTAGAATCGTTTGAGGCGTCCCCCGAATCGTGACCGCCGTATGGGCCTGGGGTTGCGCCCGCACAAGGCTTTAATGATTTGCATAGCAAGCACATATTCAGAGTACGCAGATAAATTGAAACACAGATTTGAAACATAGAAAAGTTCTCTTTATTGATAATGAACATCTATTACAAACTCCTGAGCGAGTCAGCTAATATGCCAAACGGCTTACAAAAGAGATGACTCAAAATGAGATAGCAGTCCTGTACATTATATCCCTTTACTAAACTTTAAAAGATATAGACCTCCAGGCTGGAGGATAGCTTTGCCACGGAGCTGCATTTGTGTATGAAGAGTTGCAGCTTCAAACTTCAAAAGGCTTCGAGGGCGCGGTGAAGATGCGCCAACAGCTGGACTGGATCTGGAAGACGACTTCGGCTCCTCGGTCGGTTCGCCTTGGTACGGAGAACCTGTTTCAACGAGGGTCAGCATATCGAAACATGCTGGTAAAGGCGAGCTAACCTGACTATACCAATCAACACGTTGTTTTAATGAAGCATGCATATTTGTGGGTTTCTATCTTGCCTTAGTTCATTTACAAGTAAGCAGCATATAGAATTTACTGAAATGAACGTTCCACCGTTCGGTGGATTTTACCTGCCCGTCTGAATTACCTGCACAATACTTACCATGCCTTCCCTGCCACGAAGACACAAGTTAGTTTGCAACAGGTCTAAATATACAGGATGATCACTGGCTTGATAGCCATAAAGGACTAGTCTGTGACGAAGATGGTTTGCTACGTGCTAGTACGTGAGGCGCCGCATACCACCTTGTCCTAGTACGTGAGACTAAACGTGAGTTCCATCCGGAGCCAGAACGGTGCCAGTGCCCCAACAGCCGCCCGCAGGAACTATACCTTGTGTACAAGTTGTCCGTGATCGAACGTTAACAATCATTCGCCCGAAGGCTACGTGAACAATCATTTGCCCGAAGGCTACGTGAGCACAAGACAAGCAGTATTGCATGATTCGTTTGTACATTGCATCTACGTTCCATTCATGCATTGGGACAATAAAAGAGAAGCATACATTCAAACTTGTATCTATGCATATAATAAATATTTCAAATGAACAAGCATGCAAAGATATAACCGTTCACAAGTTTGATTAACAAGCAGTATTATTCAAGCCTATTCTCTTTTATCTGGGTATCTTTTATTATTACTTGGTATCGTCTGATCGGGGCAAAAAAGAATGCAAGATTTTGAGTGTGAAGCTTGGAAGCAGGGCTAGCTAATCGGGTTGGTAGCCACTCACTTAGATTATTGGAAAGGAGATAGAAAGAGGCGCTTCACGACTCCGCTCACAAGCCGCCTACTGCTCGTTCACCTGCACATGAACAGCTCGATTAATACTTCTTCCTCTCTTTCCAATCTCGGAATAGAAGTGCAGTTTAATGAACGAAAACAATGAAAACCATCGAAACCGTTCAAGGAGAACAAGCAAATCCCAAAACTAACTCAAAGTACGAAAGCAACAAGCGACATCGAAAACCGAGGCAATAAAAGATAGCAGCAGAGAGGTCCCTCCTGACTCTGCCGCTAAGCCGATCCTTGGGGCGCGGTCCACTGAATATGGGAATCGATTCCGAAGAAACAAATCCATAACGAGGACGAGTTCTTAATTCAATCTATCCCGATCGAACGATACCGTCTTGTGTTTCTTAGCCGCGCTCTCCGCACCGGGAGAACAGGGCGCTACAACAATAAAGCCCCTATTCTAGAAATGTGGTAGTGCAAGTCTACCCTCCTAAAAAAAATTCGTCCTCGAAATTGAATTGAACTATAACAAGAACATAATCAGACAAAGAATTATACCTCAAGTCTCGAATAGATACGGGTACTACTCGCTTATTTCGTCCTCCCTCTCCTAGGTTGACTCGCCTGGAGAGTGATGTCTCCATACAACACGAACCAAAGGAATAGTCTGGTTTCATAATACCTTCTCTCTACGATCCAAGATCTTTATGGGCTGCTCAGGATAGCTGATATTCGGACCAACCTCGATCTCCGAGTGATCTAGTATGTGACTAGGATCTGCCACGTACCATCTCAGCTGCCACACATGGAACACGTTATGTACTCCCTCTAGTGCAGGCGGCAAGTCTAGTCTATAGGCCACTGTACCGACCATCGCAAGAATACCGAAAGGTTCGATGTAACATGGATTAAGCTTCCCGCCTCCACCAAAATAAATCGTACCCCATGTCAGAGAAATCCGTAGCACCAGATTGCCAACCTAGAACAAAACAGACTTAACACGCAATCTAAAACAAAATAATCACAAGCCAATAATAACAAAACCTATACCTGAAACTCTAGGGGTCTACGGTGGCTATCGGCCCAATGCCGTTGTCTGTCCTACGCCACTCGAAGTTTGTCTCAAATGAGTTTCACCTTTTTCGCTGCATCTACGACCATTTATGGTCCTAACAAGGCTCTCTCTCCGACATCATTCCAAGATAACAGTGTGCGACACCTCCATCCATATAGAGCCTCGAATGGTGACATCTTAATGCTGGCCTGGTAGCTGTTGTTGTAAGCAAACTCTACCAGGTATAGATGATCATCCCAAGAACCTCTGAGATCTAGAACACAAGTGCGTAGCATATCCTCGAGAGTCTAAATAGTTCTTTCAGACTGTCCGTCTGTCTGGGGGTGGTATGCGGTACTGAACTTGAGCTGAGTGCCCAAGCTAGCTTGCAAACTCCTCTAGAAGTGAGAAATAAAATGACTATCCCGATCTGAGACAATGCTCACAGGAACCCCATGTAATCTGATAATCTGCCGCACGTACATCTCTGGTAGCCTCTCCGTCGACGTACCCACTTTAAATTGTAAAAAGTAGGCTGATTTGGTCAACCTATCCACGATGACCCAAATCGCGTTTTTTCCTCCTAGAGAACGCGGAAGACCTGAAATGAAGTCCATGGTCACGTGCTCCCACTTCCACTCTGGGATAGGTAAAGACTGAAGCAATCCATCTGGCCTCTGTCGATCCGTCTTTACATGCTGGCACACTAAACACCGGGATATAAAGCGTGCTACCTCGCGGTTCATACTATACCACCATACGTGCTCCCTCAGGTCTCGATACATCTTGTTGGCACCGGGATGAATCGAGTACTGAGAGCGATGTGCCTCCTGTAAAACCTCCTTACGCAGCTCCCCGCTCGACACACATATCCTCGTACCGTGTCGTAAAGACCCATCATCAGCAATAGTTAAGTCTTCTGATAAACATGTCCAAACCTGTGCCCTGATACTCCTCAGGGCCTCATCATCATACTACACAGCTCTGATTCTGTCTATCAGCTCAGACTGTATCTGCAATCCCTGTAACGCCCGCAACCGCTCGGAGCGTTACGCTGAGTCGGAGTCGGATTGAATGAATCAAATGCTGGTTACATTTGAAATGTCAGATTTCAGGAAGAAGGATTAATCGAGTTGGTTTTAATGTACAGATGGCTAGCGTGTTCGATGGAAATCAGGTGTTCGTTCCGAACAGTACTGAATTGCTGAATAGAAACGATAATGCCGTCTTCCTTAGTCCGATCGGTCGGATGATTTGGAGAGCACGGCCTGCTTGCACGGTCATACCAGTTGAGTAGATCGCGCTTGCATCGGACCACGGGTTCAAGGGATTGGCCGTATCGGCAGGACAGGATGCCTAACGGATTCGATCATTGTGAGTGGGCTCTTTCCCTTCTCCTCTACTCCTTCATGCCTAATAATATGTAAAACACGTAATGGCTTGTACACTTGGGCTGAAACATCAGAAAGTACTACACTGAGGCATGCATCGAGTGTGTGTCGTTGGCTTGGTAGGATTGTGGCTTGAATGGTTTTACGCGTTGGATAGTTGGTGCGATAGTTGGATTATACGTTCGAGGCGATCGGTTGGATACTTGGGAATTTGGTTGGACGGTTGGAAATATACAAGTTGGAATGATACATTGAGGCAAATGGGAATATCGAGAATATCGGGAATTTGGGCGAGCGAGCGTGCATCCGTGCACGAGTATCACTGGGTCGCTTTGTCTTGCAAAGCGAGCAGTTGTAGTTCGAAACCGAACAACTGCATCAACGAGGTATGGTGCCGCTTGATGGGGCATTGTGCCACGAATGGGGCATTGTGCCACTGAGACGACATTGTGCCATGGGTTGCCTTTGAGCATGGTTGTTGCACCATTTCAGAATATATTGTTGTAAAGCGGCAATGTGAAACACTGGGTATTTTTGGTGCCTTGGGATATATATATTGAGGTCGAGATTTGGACTTCTTGGAAGAACATGTTGGAAGAATGGTTATGGATGCTTCGGTTGGGTTATCGATGGAACGAGTCTAGGATCGCTTGGTGGGGCGAGAATGTTCGATCCTCTCGTCATACCTACGTGTGTCTGCATGTCACGGACAACTTGTGCAAAGGTTTGGCACTTTCCCCGAAACAGTTTTTATCCGGGGCATTGGAGCCGTTTCGATCCGGAAGGAAATATTTGATTCGCGTTCAGTCGCGATGCATTGCGGGACCTCCAGCGGGGCTTGCTACCCGGGCTGATAGGGCGCGCCGTAATGCTTAAGATATGTCCTGTATGGCTTTGCCAGTGACTTCATATAGATAAGAGTTGGCTTGCTTTACTTTGGTTGGTTTGTGCATCGTGTAGGCGCGGCCACCTTGCCTCGGCAAGAGTGTGCACTCGAGAGTGGGATATAAACTTTGGTTGAGAATGGATATTAAGGCGAGACTGATGGTTCGATATGTTATCGTGCAAGCGATGACATTGAGTTAGACGGGTCAGCTATATATAAACTGCTTGTCGTTTGGTTTGAGTTGAATGCTTGCATGCTTAAACTGCTTTACAGCTTTCCTTAACATGTCATCCCTATGCCATGAAAAGAATCTAGGATTCAACTAGAAAGATCACCATATAACTGCTGCATTCACTATTTTACTTAGTGTCGGCTTAGACGAGTGGGTTACCCCGCTCACCAGTACGGTTGTGTATTGACCCACGTTTGTGGGCAATATTTCAGGTACACAGGCGTAGTGGCGCTGCTTGGATATATGGGACAAGATGTATGAACTGTAAGTACCTTTGTGGGCTAGAGAAAAGAGCAAGAGTATTTCATCGTCTTCGTGGCATCGCCTTTGTGGCATTGCCTCGGGGCATTTTATTTGGACCCTATCGTGAGCTTCGCTGCGTATTACTCTGATGTGTGCTTGGTACACAATACTTGACTTCCGCTGTAACTTGGTTGATTCAATGATAATATTTGGTGTTTGACAACATCGCCTTGTACGAGCGCAACTCCAGGCTCGTACGGCATCACGTCCCAATTAGAACGATTGTCCCGCGGGAGAGCTGCAACGTGGTGATTCACGTTCAGCGGGGACTATCGAGCTTGCGGGAGATTGGGGCGTGACAGATTGGTATCAGAGCGCCCGGTTCATTTCTTCGGACTTGGTCCTTCGCTTCATCACAAACTCTAAATAGGTTCCGCGTGTCGTTTAGCTCTTGACTCTACTCGGTACCGCATCGGATGTTTCATGCAATAAGTCTATTTATTGCTAGTTGTGGCTGCATATTATTCTTTATTGGGTTGTCTTGGTTGGTTTTTGTAGGATCGCTTAGCCTCGTTAGGCGTTGTTGCATTCGTGCAGCAAGTTGGTTGGCGTTGTTGTATTTGTGCAACAAGTGTGGGCTTTCGTTGGGTTGTCTTGGCTTATCGTTCGGGAGTTCTGATTGCCTCAATGGATCGGTTGGTTGGCTAACGAGATTTGGTTATGCGGTATGTTTTGAGTAGAAATATTCGATGAGAATGGATCCTTGCACGAGTTGCTCGTCAAGTGATTGTGTTGGATAGAAGTTGGAATTTTGGCTGTGGCGCATCGGTTGGGCAGATTTGAGTTGGCTTGAGAAATATCAGATAAGTTGGCATGAGTTGCTCGTACAATAAACGTGTGGAACCATTGGGAATTGGGTTGGACTACTTGGAATATAATCGTTGCACGATTGCTTGTGTTACGAAAGTAGCAATCGGTATGAGAATAGCTGGAAGCATCGAGAATGGAACATAGCACGAGTTGCCTAACGAGATTGATGGTTAAAGAATCTGCTAAGTTTTTGTGTCAGACTTAAGATGGGAAAGGCATGATCACACATAAGGGATGGTTCGAACGAATTTTGGATTCTGCAAGGAAATTGTAATGCGAGTAGCGACTTGATTCGAAGTGGTATATGGGATCAAACGTGTTAAGCAAGGCATCGAAAATATTTTGGTTGGACATCTATTGGAATTGCCTGAACGGACTCGGATAACGAATACAAGTCGGTTGGTGCAAATCGATTGAGTTGGAAAGAGTGAAAATGGAGCAAGCGAATATTGAGTTATGATTCGACAGAATCACCTCGGAATGGTCGGTTTGGGATAGACGCTGGTTGACGCAGATTTTGTACGAGAGCAACTATATTTCCAAGTGGTATATGGTGTAATAGAATTTGACTCGGGTATCCTTTGATACATTAGACTTGAGAACTCAAGGACGGAGTCGTGCAAATAGAAGTATCATTGGGCTTAAAAGATGGGCGGAACTGGAACGAACATTTGGGTTATGCTTGAGCAAAGCGATGGAATTATCGGAAGGATAGCGAGCACGAACTACGATTTTGGGCAACACATTTGAGCTGTTGGTTGAGCAAAGAAATACGATATTGGTCTGGAGGGACAATGAGATGGATTCACACAAACTTGAAAGATTTTGGATATTGTTGCTCGAGAAGTCGACTCAGGTTTAGCGGAGATGAAATTTTGGGCAAAATGGTACAACGATGATAAACGAATTCTTTGGAAAGACGTGGACGGATTGTGGCAACAACGGAAGGCAAAGATTTTGGCGGACAGACTTTTAAAGATAGCTAAATATGGGAGCAACGTCGGAACAAATCACTGTACTGCTCGAGTAAGTTGGGCGTGCATTGTGGAACGCAGCAAATAGATAAGAATTGGAGCAAGTCTTGGGTTTTGAGAATCATTGCAATTTGTAGTGCGAAAATCGAACATGCAATTCAAAAATTTGATGGATTCAGGGCAGCACGACGGATTGATGGTAGACGGTTTCAACGAGCACATTGCTCAAATTCGGGAGTTCGCTCGGATGGATGGTTGAATTTTGATTTGGATTTGCAGATAAGATATAGCATGGTTTATAGTAACTGTCCATCGTGATGATTACAATTGTCGAGCGTAGCTTCGGGACAGCTGACCCTAAGCGACTTGATCGCTGAATCGGATATGAATATGGTAGACCCATAGAACGACCCTTGAGGCAGCGTATTTGGGAATGCGTCGAGGGCAGATGTGAGCAATGAGATTTGGCTTATTGACTGAGTGTTGGAATTTGAGAGACCCTTGGGATAGTCTTCAGCTGAAGATGCAGCCGGAAGATCAAAGCGATGGTGGAAGGTAGCCTAGTCAACTGATAAGATTCAGAGTCACAGATTTTTGTAGATGGCATCGCCTCTGACTCATCGTGCTCTGGAAGGGAATAGCATTTATATGAATGGACGACTGTGGCGGCTCGTTCAAATCAAATCTTTGCGAATACTGGAAGGGACAGATGTGCCTCAGATTTACAAGATGTCTCAGAACTTAGTCTGGGAAACATGCTCGTTCGGAAGGCAAAGGTAATATTCTATGCTTCGAGGCAGTGGAAGCATCACGAAGAACTATTCCATGCGCAACCTAAGAGTTGTGGCGAGTGTGTCCACGTTGAAATCGTGGCAACACAATCCCTTTGGCGTGGCGGCGAGATCTTCGTGGATCACACGAACCTCAATATAGATGTTCACCCTGTGAGATATTGAGATTGAGGAATAATGTGTTGGACTGAGCTGATCTAAGCAAAGTTGATATTTGGGTAGTCGCCTAGCTTGGGTAGTATCAGTTGAGATTATCGTTCGGTGCATGAGATATATTGGAGATGTTGCTAGCGCGGATTCAAAAATAGTTGGATGGATTGAGTTGGAACACGAACTGATTGAGTCAGTGAGAAATCATCATATTTGTGAATGGTGCTCGAGTGATTATGTTGGAATGGAAATAGTAATTTGGTTCAATTGGGAGCAAAGCAAATGGACGCCTCGAACATAAAAATACCCTTGTAACTTATTCAAATTTGCTATCGCAAAGCTCGGCTGAAATGCATGTATTTTAGGGAAGCCTTAAATATATGTACGATCCAAAACTAAGTGATACGAGAAATTCGTGTTGAGCTGCAAGGAGGATGTGGGAATTCGTAAAATTTGTACGAGCGTTCAACAGAGCGAGATATTGAGTCAGAGATAGTGAATATGAGAGTTGCATAGAGCAGATCTATGGAATTGGATTGTGGCATGCTAGTAAGGAATGAGTACCAGCATGGTTCGTGGACGAACCTGATTTTAAGTGGTATATTATGTAACGCCCGCAACCGCTCGGAGCGTTATGCTGAGTCGGAGTCGGATTGAATGAATCAAATGCTGGTTACATTTGAAATGTCGGATTTCGGGAAGAAGGATTAATCGAGTTGGTTTCAATGTGCAGATGGCTAGCGGGTTCGATGGAAATCAGGTGTTCATTCCGAATAGTACTGAATAGCTGGATGGAAACGATAATGCCGTCTTCCTTAGTCCGATCGGTCGGATGATTTGGAGAGCACGGCCTGCTCGCACGGTCATACCAGTTGAGTAGATCGTGCTTGCATCGGACCACGGGTTTAAGGGATTGGCCGTATCGGCAGGACAGGATGCCTAACGGATTCGATCATTGTGAGTGGGCTCTTTCCCTTCTCCTCTACTCCTTCATGCCTAATAATATGGAAAACACGTAATGGCTTGTACACTTGGGCTGAAACATCGGGAAGCACTACACTGAGGCGTGCATAGAGTGTGCGTCGTTGGCTTGGTCGGATTGTGGCTTGAATGGTTTTACGCGTTGGATAGTTGGTGCGATGGTTGGATTATACGTTTGAGGCGATCGGTTGGATACTTGAAAATTTGCTTGGACGTTTGGAAATATACAAGTTGGAATGATACATTGAGGCAAATGGGAATATCGGGAATTTGGGCGAGCGAGCGTGCATCCGTGCACGAGTATCACTGGGTCGCTTTGTCTTGCAAAGCGAGCAGTTGTGGTTCGAAACCGAACAACTGCATCAGCGAGGTATGGTGCCGCTTGATGGGGCATTGTGCCACGAATGGGGCATTGTGCCACTGAGACGGCATTGTGCCATGGGTTGCCTTTGAGCATGGGTGTTGCACCATTTCAGAATACATTGTTGTAAAGCGGCAATGTGAAACACTGGGTATTTTTGGTGCCTTGGGATATATATATTGAGGTCGAGATTTGGACTTCTTGGAAGAACATGTTGGAAGAATGGTTATGGATGCTTCGTTTGGGTTATCGATGGAACGAGTCTAGGATCGCTTGGTAGGGCGAGAATGTTCGATCCTCTCGTCATACCTACGTGTGTTTGCATGTCACGGACAACTTGTGCAAAGGTTTGGCACTTTCCCCGAAACAGTTTTTATCCGGGGCACTGGAGCCATTTCGATCCGAAGGGAAACATTTAATTCGCGTTCAGTCGCGATGCATTGCGGGACCTCCAGCGGGTCTTGCTACCCGGGCTGATAGGGCGCGCCATAATGCTTGAGATATGTCCTGTATGGCTCTGCCAGTGACTTCATATAGATAAGAGTTGGCTTGCTTTACTTTGGTTGGTTTGTGCATCGTGTAGGCGCGGCCACCTTGCCTCGGCAAGAGTGTGCACTCGAGAGTGGGATATAAACTTTGGTTGAGAATGGATATTGAGGCGAGACTGATGGTTCGATATGTTATCGTGCAAGCGATGACATTGAGTTAGACGGGTCGGCTATATATAAACTGCTTGTCGTTTGGTTTGAGTTGAATGCTTGCATGCTTAAACTGCTTTACAGCTTTCCTTAACATGTCATCCCTATGCCATGAAAAGAATCTAGGATTCAACTAGAAAGATCACCATATAACTGCTGCATTCACTATTTTACTTAGTGTCGACTTAGACGAGTGGATTACCCCGCTCACCAGTACGGTTGTGTACTGACCCACGTTTGTGGGCAATATTTCAGGTACACAAGCGTAGTGGCACTGCTTGGATATACGGGACAAGATGTATGAACTGTAAGTACCTTTGTGGGCTAGAGAAAAGAGCAAGAGCATTTCATCGTCTTCGTGGCATCGCCTTTGTGGCATTGCCTCGGGGCATTTTATTTGGACCCTATCGTGAGCTTCACTGCGTATTACTCTGATGTGTGCTTGGTACACAATACTTGACTTCCGCTACAACTTGGTTGATTCAATGATAACATTTGGTGTTTGACAACATCGCCTTGTACGAGCGCAACTCCAGGCTCGTACGGCATCACGTCCCGATTAGAACGATTGTCCCGCGGGAGAGCTGCAACATGGTGATTCACGTTCAGCGGGGACTATCAAGCTTGCGGGAGATTGGGGCGTGACAATCCCCACATCTGAATCTCAATACCTGGAACTAGCACCTTAATTCCCAAGCTCTCCAGATCAGCCAACAAATGTCTATCTGTCGTTAAGTACATAGCCATCGGATACATGCTCAAGGCAACGGCGACTACGTTGGCCTTTCCTAGGAGATATTGTAATGGGATATCGAAGTCTTTTATCAACTCCAACCACCTCCTCTGCCTCATGTTCAGCTTCTTCTGTGTAAACACGTACTTCAAGCTCTTATGGTCCGTAAAGATCTCCACACGCTCTCCGTACAGGTAGTGTTTCCACAGCTTTAGAGCGGAGATAACCGCTACCAACTCCAAATCATGGGTGGGGTAGTTCTTTTCATGAGGACGTAATTGCCTGGAAGTATAGGCAATTACATTTTTGTGCTGCTGAAGAACGCAACCCAAACCCTTCCGTGAAGCATCACTATAGATAGTGAATCCACCTATCCCCGATGGCAACGTCAATATGGGAGTTGTCGTCAATATCTTCTTCAGCTCATCAAATGCAGCCTGACAATCCTCCTTCCAGAAAAAATCTACATCTTTCCTGGTCAGCCTAGTCATTGGCTCTGCAATCCTAGAGAAGTCTTGTAAAAACCTTCTATTGTATCCTGCTAGCCCGAGAAAACTTTTAATCTCAGCTACCGAACAGGGAGTAGCCCACGACTCCACTGCCTCGATCTTCTTTGGGTTAACTGAGATTCCGTCACCCGTCACCACATACCCAAGGAATTCAACCTTGATAAGGAAGAAATCGCACTTTGAAAGCTTCCCACACAGCTTCTCCTTCCTGAGAGTCTCCAAGACCATCCTCAGGTGCTCTTCGTACTTCTCTGGGGTCTTTGAATACACAAGAATGTCGTCGATGAATACCACCACATACTTGTCAAGGTACTGATGGAACACCTTGTTCATCAAGTTCATGAATACTGTCAGTGCATTGGTTAAATCAAACGGCATTACCATGAAATCAAACTAGCCATATCTGATCCGAAAAGCGGTCTTTGGATTGTCTTCTCTCTTCACCTTTATTTGGTGGTAGCCTGACCTCAAGTCTATCTTTGAAAACACCTTCGCTCTGCTAAACTGATCGAAAAGATCATCTATCCTCGGTAGAGGATATTTGTTCTTGATAATAAGGTTGTTCAGAGCTCTATAATCAATGAACATGTGTACTGTGCCATCCTTCTTCGGTACGAACAATACCGGTGCTCCCTATGGTGATGAACTGGATTTGATGAAGCCTTTGTCCTGTAGCTCCTCAACTTGCTTCTTCAGTTCTGTCAGCTCGCTATTGTTGACTCTATAGAAATATTGTAAAATGGGCTCTACTCCTGGTACCAAGTCTATAGAGAACTCAACATATATGTCTGGCGAAAAGCCTGGCAACTACTCTGGAAAGACATCCAGGAACTCCGCTATCAAAGGATGTGGCAACTCCTCTTCTTCCATCCTGGCTCCGCAAAAAGTGCCGCTACTCTGCCCCGCTGCTCCTCTGGCGACCTCGAACTCCGGCTCTCCTGGCGGTCGAAATATCACTCTACCTCTACGACAATCAATAGTAGCATGGTGCCTACTCAATGAGTCCATTCCGAGTATAATATCGTATCCCGGAAGTGGCATGACGAGTAAGCACACGCTCAACTCTCGGCCTCCCAATGATACTCTCCGATTCTTGCAATAATCATGGACTAGGATAATGCCTCTGTCAATCATGATCTTGTAAGTTCTATCTAATGGTTCCACCTCTAAATGATACTTAAGAGCATAAGATACAGACACAAAACTATGGAAAGTGCCAGAATCGAATAATGCAAGTGCTGGAATAGAATTGAGAAGAATTGAACCTGAAATCACATCTCCGGCTGGCTCAGCCTCCTCGATCGTCATGACGTATGCTCGTCCCTAAGGTGCACTTCTCTGCTGCTGTTGGTGCTGAGAAAACCTCTGCTGCTGTGGCGGAAGTGGAGGTCCCCTCTGCTGGCCTCCTGGTACAGTAGGTACCCGGGCTGGTCCCCTCTGAGAGGCTGTTCCACCCTGACCTGGACGAGTCTGAATAGATGTACAGTCCCTCAACTAATATGCTGACGATCCACAGGACAAGCATGTACCCAACCTCTTCCTGCAGATGTCCCTCATGTATTCTGCCTTCCTGCAGTACGCACACTGAACAGTGGGCTGAGTCTGCCTCTAAGGCTGCTGCTGCTGAGTGTGCCCTCTAGCTGTTACCTTGTATTGATGATGCTGATGCTGGTACGGCCTCTGTTGCTGCTGAAAGTATGGACGCTTGGCCGGTCCTGCACTACCACTCGCTCCTCCAGAAGTGTCACGTCCTCTCTTGGTCCTGAGGTCCAAGTCATCCTCAGCAATCTGGGCATCCATCAGAATGCCTTCGAAGGTAGCAGTGCCATATCCCGAAGTGCAAGACTTGATCTCCCTTGTCATCCCTTTTCTGTACTTCCGGGCTCTGTCTTCTGGGTTCCAAATCATCGATGGCATAAATTGACTAAAACGACAAAACTCCTCGACGTACTCGTCGACTAACATGCTCCCTTGGACCAAGTATTGGAACTTGCTCTCCAAGGCTCCCAGGGCTACGTTAGGGAAGAACTTCTCCTTAAAAATCTCCTTGAAGGCCTCCCAAGTAAGTCCCCCAACAGTGAGTCTCGACTCCGTACGATACCATGTCAGCGCAATGTCAAACATCTGACTGTCGGCGGCCTCGATCTGAAGAATCTTCGGAATCTGCGCCAAGCACAAGTTCCTCTCTATATCCTCTAGCCAGTCGTCGGCGTAGAGTATCCCCTCGGTGCCCTTAAACTCCTGAGGCATCATCCTCTTGAAGTCCACTATATTACCCGTCCTCTAGTACTGCTGGCCAAGATGCTGCTGAACGACTCTCTCCACAGCTTGGAGAGCCACCTGATGAACCTTCTCCGTACTCTCTCTCATCAGCTCTGTATGTTCCTGGTGCGCCTCTGCCTGCACCCTCTGAGCCTCATCCTAGACTCGCTGAGCCTCCGCTGACGTCCTCTGAGCATCTACCATGCCCTGGATCAGCGCAAACATCTATGCCCCATCAACGGGCATACCTCCAGAAAATGGATTCGGTGGTGGAGGAAGGTGCTCCGTCACAGCTGGGGCAACCCTCGGAACAGGTGGGGGAGGAGGACCCCCAAAAACTCTAAATACTCCCACATGAACAGGAGATGTAGTAGGAACTCCAAATGGCTGTCCGTCAGGTCGAGAGGTGGTAGACCTCTCTGAAGCTGATGGTCCCAATCTCAAGACCTAGTCTTCGGTGGCATCCTGAAGACAGACCAAAAAGAATCAATTAATGCAACATATACGATATCATCAAGGAAGGACAGTAAAAATTTAAAGGAAGAAATTATTCAGAATAGCAATTTAAAAAAATCAAAAGTTTCCTATTTGTGATTGGGCATACTCTCATCCTAAATCCTATTTCCTAAAGCAGGCTCGTAGCAATACTCTAAGTGAGCACCACTACGACATCACTCTAATTTTGAATCTAGACCTGCATGGACCACCACTAAAAATGTGTCACAATCCGCTCCCGGAATTTGGGCATAAGCCGTGGGTACGTCCAGCCTACGCCGCAGCATCGACGATAGAACGTTGTCTAGGTCTCAAGACTACTAAACATAACTCATAACCTGTCAATGATCTAAACTCCATAAGGAGGACAATGAATAGTATATTGATCAACAATTCATAATATACTCAATCACAAAAACTATAGTAAGTAACTGACACGAATAGATATAAAGATAAGAAAATACTGACATAAGTCAAGCACAATCAAAATACAACAGTAAACTAGAGTCTAGCTGTCCAACATAAATAGTCTCAATATAAGTATAATCCAAGTCTCAGGTTTAGAACAAATAATACATAAGTAGAACTGTCTAGATGACTACGGGTGGTATCTCCTCCAAGGAGAGTGACTCCTCTAGGATCTCTGGTATGTAGTCTCCCTCTGAGCCTGATCCATAGTGAGTAGGACAGAAGTCCTCAAGGTCCTCTGAAAAAATATTATCCAGTCAGGATTAGAGTGAAGCACAAGCACTAAACAGCAGTTTCATTTATATTGACAAAACTATAAAAATAGTGTAAGAAAATACAAGATGAAGATAAATACTAGAAATATGGAATACTGGAGAATATGTAATCAGCAATAGTACAACTAGCAATGAACAGAAATATGTCAATGCTAGAATAAGTGAAATAGAATAAAGAAATATAATATCTAACTAAGTGTTTGAAATATCAGTTTATTATGTGATTGGCTTGGGACGAGATCAGGCTTGTTATATATGATTGCCGATGATACATGTGAGGTCAGGCTAACCGTCTGGTTAGCTATGATGCGAGCAATAGCCAAGCTAATCATATATAACAGGCTATGAGGCATGTAAACGGTCAGGCTACACCCGACGTGATATGTGGGGTGAGCTATGATTCATGTTAAATGGGGTATGATCACATAATCTGCTAATATTTTTCCGTCCTCTAGCTAGCACGATGGATTCCAATCACGACTCCTCATGACAGGTATCTATGATGCTAACCCGTGTATCCACAGTGTCAGAATCAAGTATACTGTACAACTAGAATCATACACAATAAAAACTGTCAGAGAATGTACTCGCATGTGGTCCTGAGGAAGGTGTGAGGATCGATGTCCAGGATGGAATCACAAAGACCTATATATCAAATATCAATATCAAAAAGTGTTTTAAAGAGATAAACATGCATACCTAATTCTATGTTAGGTATTGGGTCATTTCTAGGTCTTTGATAAGCTGACTATGACATACCAAACTATACTAGTCAATATCAACTATATTAAGTACTATTAATATATATAATTACTTATATAGAAATCTCTATGCTAACTAACATATTTATATACCATTATATCATATTATACATACCTATATAATATATGTATATGATACTACCCATAGCTAATAGTCTAACTTAGGGTATATACATATATCTAACTATTTAAGGAACAAGTAACTATATACCTACATATCTAACTATTAGCTAACTGCTCATTCACAGATACACTAGACTAACTAACACTGGAAAAAATTATGTATATATATATATATATATATATATATATATAAACTTAGGAAACAATCATAAGCAAATGTATGATACCCACATAAATACCCAACTGACACCTAGTGTTCAAAAGTGAAGACTGAAAATGAAATGTAGGGAGGCAAGACCAACTGCTGTGCTCACCTATAGAGGAAACACACAGGCAAACTACCTAATAAAATTTTTAATAGATGCAAAACTGCCACTGATACCCACACGAACCAAGGCATGTTTGGCTCATTGAAACTAAGATGTAATTCCCATCAAAATTGGAAAGACTGTTGAACTTAGCCCAACAAATAACATCCACAGGCATGCAGATACCAAGAAATAGATACCAAAATATATGATGTATTTAAAACCAAGTTAAAGTGATAAATAGAAGAAAATCCAGCAGCTACTCAAAAACTTCTTGATACTAAAAAACAGAGGCAACAACATACATAAATGTCAGCAACTCATTCCTTAACTAGAAATGAGATGCTAATAACTAGCACTCAACTAATGCTCAAAATCCACACTTCCCAGATACTCCCCAGATACTGATACCTACAACTAACCAACTTACTCTCATGATACACTTATGGGATACCTAGATACACATACTCAGGTACCTATTCTTGCTTACTGAGCTGTCCCCTCCCTATAGACAGTTGTACCAATGGTAATGCATATACCCCCAACTGAGACACTAAAAGACTCTCTAACACATACCACTGATTCCTATATATGTACCTAAACATTTGCTCCTTCACTAATGCACACACTCGATTACTCTCAACTTTCTTGTACACAGACACAGATCACTTGACACTAAGACACAACACTCAAACACACCAGTTCTCAATCCCAAGCACCCCTTTTACCTATTGTTCCTATTGCCAAGTCTTGCATAGCACACTGACACTCACTACACACAAACACTAAACTGACACACTCACATACACAACCACACTGACACTCATACATTAACTAAACTCACTGCTACTTATTGAACTAACTCACTTGACACGACTGATACTGACATAGTGATGCTCACTTGCCTCTGATACTTATGATATCTCGATACCCATTAGATAACCAAACTAGCACCCAGTCGATGGATTCCTACTAAAGTATCATCCATCCATTGTTGCACACTGCACACCACAGTGAAAACTGACACACACAGTTCTCACACAACACTCACTCACAGCCACTACTCGATACTCCTTCTCCCCAAACACAGGTACACACTCCACTGTCACAACATGGCTGATGAACCCGACTTCCCCCAGGTGATACACCATAACCCGATACTCACCAACCTAACTGACACCAAGGCACACACACTGGACAATAATTGAAACGGAAACACTGAGCTCATAGTAGCTAACCATCACTCCCCCAACACACACTGACACAGTGTGCACAATACACAAGAGCCCAACTGCTAGTTGATACACCACTGCATAGTCAGTGGAAAACCCGACTGCACATGTAGTAATCCCCCCCTAACTAATATATCGACATAAATATATCAATACTTATACGTGTATATATATATATATATATATATATATATATATATATATATATATATATATATATATATATATATATATATACATGCTAGTGCATAAGAAACTAGGTCATATAAATAGGTATTCTTCCTATTAAGCATATCAACAAACACTTAGTTGTTCCGAAAATGGGATATACATGATACCCCATGAATACTCATGCTTAAATCCCCAAATCAAAATTAAACCTCTACATATATGATATATATATATATATATATATATATATATATATATATATATATATATATATATGACTACAAAAAATTGGGAAAAATGCATTATTGGATCACAAAACCCCCAAATACACCTATGACATCATAGGAAATCATCATGAAACCAAAAGAGTCTTCCCTAAATCAATGGGTGGGCTCCTAATGTCCAAACAATTAATTAAAACAAAATTTAAATGAGGGTTTCTAGATTTTTACCTATTTGGAGATGGATTCTCAATGTAGCTTCTCCTTCTCCAAGTCTCCTTGTGCCCTAGCTTCTAGGTCTCCTTGAATGAGGGAAAATTGAGGGATCTAGGGCTAAAAATTCTAAAATTTGAGGAAGGGAAGGGGGCTTCTTCTTGAGGCTATGATTTAGGGTTTTCCTCATGAATGAAGAGTGGCGTGAGGGAGGCTCCCTCTTGTTTTATAGGTTAGGGTTAGGGTTTCTAATGCATAAAGCCTACTTTGCCCTTCATGGTTTGTCATGAAGAACTAATTAATTAAGGGGTTTAGTCATACATTGAGGGATTAAACTAAATGCAACTTTAAATTAGGGATTTGTCAATGGGTTTTAAGTCTAGTCTACTACAAAGCCCTCGGTCACATCCAGTCTAGTTTATTAACCCAAGTTATTCATGAATACCATATAATATATATATATGTGTGACATTCTATCGTAGGGGTCTTTTTTTATAACTGTGAATATATTTGTATAAACTGCAGGCTGAATATTGTTATATAAACTATTATGTAACAATTTGTATATATTTTTATTTTTTACATCAATTTAGCTACGTTTAGCGACGTTTAGCGACGCATAAATATATCGCTAATAGGTAGCAAAACGTCGCTACACCTGTACCACGACGTCGCAAATATGTCGCTAAACGTCGCTGATATGCTAAATTCGCAATATCTGCCATGTCATATGTAACTAAATACATTGCTAAACGTCGCTACATTTACAAATATTAGATACGTATCTGCCGTTGCTAAATGTCGCTAGTGAGAAATGTCTGCGACGTTTTGTGATACAGTAAACGTCACTAAGTATAGAAATATCAGCAACGTTTTGCGACCAAGTTTGTGTCGCTCATATACCGACGTTGCAACGTAGAACGTCGCTAATTGGAGAAAAAGTGGCGACTTTCATACGTCACAAAGATACGTCGCTTGTTGCGACATACAGCGACGTATTTCCTGTCAGCGACTAGCTAGATCGCGATATTTATAAAACATCACTAATATGTTTTAGCGACGTAAATTTACAATTTAACGACGTTTTTTTGCGTCGCTAATCCTGTAATCTTGATACTTTATGGTCTTATTCCGTAGCGTCTGTAGCTAATAACATATTACAAACGGTCAATTTGGATGTTTCTTTATCATTTTGCTTTTGAAAGAAGGAAAATATTAGACTCTTTGGATGGAAGACTTTATTATTTGATATTTGCTTACCTAGCTTCTAGGATAGCTTATCTAATGGTTTAGTTTTATATATGTTTCCGTAGAACTAGATAGTGAGGGAAATGAGAGGAAATAGAGTTTGGAATTTGTAGACACGACTCTGTTTCAAAATCCATTTGTCCCTTTCTCTTGTGGGAACAAAGATGACGAACCCATTATTTCTTAGGACAGTGGACCTTTTCCATTTCGTTCTCCATTTTTCTTGCTTTCTCACATTCACACTCCATCTCTTACAAAAGGAAAATGGTGAGTGAAATGAAAATGAAAACTCTCAACATATTAAAAACACAAGATGACAGAAACTAGAACAAAGTTCTGACTCCTTAGAACACACCATGTATCACAATAAATTGTTGTAGAATACTTATTTCATATACAGTCTTTTGTAATCTTTAGACAAATATTAGACTAGTTCGCTGGTTCTGAAATTGGAATATGTATCCTTTCTCTCTCACTCACTCGCTCAGCAGATGGAATATGCTGTCTCCACATATGATGTTCCAACCATGTTCTGACTATGAATATGGGGGTTAACATTTTTAACCCGTATGACCCACATGTTCAGAAAATATGGTTGAGATATCATATTTGTGGATAGCAGATCACATCTTCTGACTCAGATGAACATAAGAGACATAAATCTATCGGCGGGTGGGGACGACAACAGCGGCGGTGTTGGCAGATTGATCCCTTCAAGAATCCCTGACGGATTGGATACACTAGCATCTCCATCTCCTCTCCACCGGTCTCGCCACCACTGCCTCCACCTCCGATTCTTCCCTCCCCTGCTTTTTAATAAGCAGGAGAGTAGTACTAGCAGTAGCAGTAATAGGAGGAGGTGGTGGTGGTGGTGGTGGTGGAGGAGGCTGGTGGTGGTTAGATATCGAACCGATATCGTTGGGGAAGTTGAGGATGGCTTTCCTCCCCCTCATCCGGAACGCGGCCAGGTCGTAGGCCCTGGCGGCCTCGACCGCTGTCTCGAACGTCCCGAGCCAGACCCGAGACCTGCGGCGGCTCGGGTCGCGTATCTCCGCCGCGAACTTCCCCCACGGCCTCCGCCGCACCCCGCGGTACCTCCGCACTTCACAGTACTGTTGAGCCGCAGCAGCAGCAGCTGCAGGCTGATTTTCGATGAATTCCAGCACCTCCGGCCACTCCATCTTCGTCGGGAGTGATGGTCCGCAAGTCGGTTCTTCGGAGCCGAAGCAGATCATGTTGGGTGCCTCTTCTTTGTCCGAAAACGTGAAGGAAGACGGAGCCGGAGCCGGAGCCGGACCGGGGTTTGGACACGGCTCGAAGAAGTCGAGTTCAGAGAAGAGAGAGTCTACGTAGACGGAGTCGCTGAGGAAGTGGTTGCTGATGAAGTCCATGATCGATAATATAGTTGTAACTCTAGACAAAGAGTGTAGTCGTGTGTTACTTTGAATAGAGTGGAGGAAAGAGGAAGTGTGTGTGTCAAATATATAGGGTTTTCAAACCGGTAGGAATGAATATAGAAGTTGTGAATGCAGTGATGAGCTAATAATTAGTAGTAGAATAAGTAAAGATAGTTTTATATTGGCTACACCACCAAGTAGGTATCTCAATATAATACTTTATATGAATTGAGGTATACAAATGAGATGTGATGGGACACATGGGTGCCATGTAGGAATATTTTTCTAGAAAAAAAAAGGATCAACTCCTCATGAAAGCATTTATTCTTTTTGTCATGCTTTTGGATTTTATTCTATAGGAGCTAAGTCCCATTAATATCCCAAAATGGTGCTTTTTTTGCACACTTTGCATCGTCGCAAGGCGCTTGTGCATGCGCGGGCTATGCATTGGGCTGTGATTATGGGATATTAATTTGTATATTGGCTTTTTAGTCCTACATCGAAAAGAAGAGGAGGATGGACGTACATTCTTTCCTATATAAAGAGACATCTAGCCTCCTTTTGAAATATACCAAAAGTTGAGAAAGATGAGTCCAAAGGAGTCCGTTCGAGTCACACAAAGATGTGTCTATGAGCATTCCAGAAGTTCTCTTATGAACTTGTTGGCTTTTGGGAGCATATCGTCGATAGAGGACGAATCTTGCTTTGAGCAACGGTGGTCTTCACTGCCTCAGCAAGAATAATTTTTTATTTTATCTTCTTCTCATTTTTTTTGTTCATTCTATCTGACTGCAACTGCATTTTGCTAAAAAAACAAAGGTAGTTTTTTATTTTACTGTAACTCTGTTCTGTCCGTCTGCAACTGCGATTGAAAGAAAGAACGAGAAGTTTGGTTAATTCTGATTCTTTTATAATCTTGAGAGCAAGTTGTAATCAGAATCCTTTTATAGTTTTTCGTGGAAATCGAGAATAGTCATAGTGGAAACTTTTGTGTGAACCTCTGATCTCGACCACACGTTCTTCCATCTTTGGTTAAGCCTCGGGACTAACAATCTCAAAGCAAGATCCGAGAAAGATGGAGAACAACCGTGCGAAACTTTTCGACACTAGTTTTAACAAACTTGAGAAGTTTGACGAGAATTATTACAACGCTTAGAAGAGGAAGGTCTGCCTTAATCTTCAACTAGCAGAGGTGGACTACGTTCTAACAGAACCGGAGCCGGTTGATCCAGATGGTAATGATGCTACAGTTCGGACAGTTGCTACTGCAACTGCTAAGCAGAACAAATAGAGAAGAGACAACAACCTTTACAAGCTGTTGATTCTGAACTCCATGGAGGATACTCTGGCAGAGTCATACAACAAGATGCACCATGCTAAGGTGGTTTGGGAGTCTCTAAACAAGTATTACAAGGCGGATGAGAACCGCAACAAGATTTATGTGACTGAAAAGGTCTGGAACATGCGATTTGAGGACGACAAGAATATGCTGCCTCAAGTCAAGGAGCTTCTCAAGTTATATCAAAAACTTGAGGATGATGGCATACCCTTAATCGACGCATTTGTCGTGGGGGGTATTGTGGCCAAGCTTCCGTCGGAATAGAGCAATTTTATCTCGGACATGTACCGGAAGAAGATGCAAGTTAGCCTTGATCAACTACTGCACAACATCCATATTGAAGATGAGTTAAGGGCTCAAAACAAAGTGGACACGTTGTCCAAGCAGTTGGAAAAAGCCAACTTGGTGCATGCGGGACACTCCAAGGGGAAGCAGAAGGCTTATCAGTATAAGAAGAAGGACTTCAACCATCTCAAGGTGAAGTCGGCTTCGTTCAAGTAGAAGCCAAAATCCAAGTCAGATGTGACTTGCTTTAACTATGGAAAGAATGGCCACTATCGGAGAGACAGCAGATCCAAGCTCAAACAGACGGAGCAAGGTGAGCCTAACAAGGTTGCTATGATTGTGCAGGTTGTGACGGCTGGTGTTGGCACTGACTGGTGGGTGGATACTGGTGCATACTACCATGATTGCTTGAAGAAGGATTTGTTTACCATCTACAAGCCTACATCTGAGAAAGTTATGGTTGGAAAGCAGGCACAAGTTGAAGTACTTGGGACCAGAACGGTGGTACTAAATCTGACTTCGGGGAAGTCACTGACGCTTCAGGATGTGAAGCACGTACCGGTAATAGCCAAAAATTTGGTCTTAGAAAGTCTGCTCTGCAAGACAGGCTTGAGAATGGACATCAATGCTGGACAGATGGTGATATCGTACAAAGGAACATACTTCAGAAAAGTATTTTGTACCGAAGGGATGTTCAAACTTCAGCTTATAACTCCTACAAACAATATTAATGCAGTCTCTTCTTCTGGTTACTCTCTTGAGTTATGACATAATAGACTAGAACATGTTCACTGTAAAAGGATAAACAAGATGTCTAGTCTAGGGCTTATCTCCAAATATGGAGGTAAGAAGGTGAAAAAGTGTGAGGTCTGTGCGCAGACAAAGATCATAAGAAAATCGTTCAAACGGGTTAACCGAAGCACAGATCTTCTACAGTTTGTGCACTCAGATATCTGTGACTTCAAATAGTTCTCCACAAAGGCCGGGATGAAGTATTTTATTACATCCATCGATGACTACTCGAAGTGGCATCGTCTATCTGCTCAAGTCAAAAGATAAAGCGTTCGAGAAGTTCAAGGAGTTCAGGGATGAGGCTGAACGTCAAACAGGACAACAACTCAAGAGACTCAGAAGTGATCGAGACGGAGAGTATAGGTCTATTGAATTCACATCGTTCTACAAAGAACATAGAATTGTTTATGAGACAACTGCTCCGTATTCCCCTCAATAAAATGCAGTAGCTGAAAGGAAGAATATGACGTTGACAGAGATGATAAACTCAATGTTGTTAACTGCAGGTCTTCCAAACTGCTTCTGGGGAGAAGCTGCACTTCTGGCTATGTTCATTCTGAACAAAGTGCCGTACGCAACTTCTGATGTCACTCCTCATGAACTATGGTTCAAAGTCAGACCCAACTTGAATATCATTCGAGTGTAGGGGTGTCTGGCGTATGTGAAGCTTCCAGACTTAAAAATTCAAAAGCTGGGTACGAGGACTACGAAGACCATCTTCCTGGGATATGTTTAAAAGAGTGATGTTCAAAGGTTTCTTGATATTGAGTCAAATCATACGATCGAATCTCACGACGCAGAATTCTTTGAAGATAAGTTTGCAAGGCACAAGAATATTGTTATCGCAGACATTCCAGAAAATAGTGTGAGTGCACAGGAGGGCAACATTTTCAATAAAGGTGTAGTCCAAGAAGAAGTTATCATTCCAGAGACAACGTTCGAACCAGAACTCGCAGAGCCAGTATCTAAGCAAGTAAGGAGACACAAGGACTTCGGAGATGATTTTGTCACCCATCATGTGGAAGTACATCCACTTACCTATGATGAGGCGATGAAGACCTGATATCACACCCCGATCCCGTAGGGGCCAATCGTCTTCGCTTGGTCCCTACGGAACCGATCGTCCTCGCTTGGGTGCGATGCCGTGCAAGCCTAAGTTACGCTTGCACCAGGCAACGTACCTGCACAAGACACAAGTTAGACGAAAATATACATATATAGGCACAGAGTAAAATACAGAGAACCAAAGTTGAACACATTTGATAGGCACACAAAGTACTTTCTTTTTATTGAATACTGAAGATTTTGATTACAAAGTGCTTGCTTAGCTGAGTTACAAAATATGCCTAAGAAGGCTTACAACTCTTTTTATATTCCCAAAATTAGCCACAACGCCCAAACATTACATCCTTGTAGTAGGACCAAAATAACAAAATATCTAGCAGAAGAGGAGTAGCCCACTGGAAAGGAAGGCGAAGGAAGCAGCACGAACACAGTCCTACGGAAGGATGCGTGAACGCTGATTCAGATTCAAGATGCTTGCCAAACTCTCACTTCCAGTACCTGGATATTGCCCACAAACGTGGTTCAGTACTACCACATGTACTGGTGAGAGACCATGGCCAAACTCACCTTAGAAATCCACACTAAGTAAGCAAATGAAGCTAGCATTATTAGGTGATCTTTCTAGTTGTCTAGTTTTATTTTAATAATTCATGCAAGGAAACATAAACGATATATAGCATAGACATATGATAATTCTTACCCACAGCCGAGCAGTTATCCATGCAGCAGACACACAAGTTAGTCACAATTTGCATATGAACAACTTATGAATCAATATAGGCATCAAGTATTAGGTATACAAGAAGGTAAACCTAGCATGCGCCCTAACTACATGATAGTCCCCTCCACGGGATTAGCAGTTGGGACATACAAGCCCATCTCACTAATGGACGTGTCTACCCTCCCGTAAATAAGGACTTCAAGCCTCAGGGTATCTAGATCTCTCCCAGGCCGAACGATCCCAAGGCCCCAGGGACCGCTCGAGAGATAATCCTTGTGCACAAGTTGTCCTGACCAAATGCATGAATGCAGCTCCTATCCGAAAATATGCTATCATGCAACTGATGAACAATGAACAAGCAAGTCTATCTCTTCTTCTCATTTTCTAGATCAAGTCCAGAGGTTTCCAGCAATAATACTCAATGCACAGCACACAAGGGACAGATAAGCATTCGATATATAACTAGTAAAGTAGCAGTTCTATACTTGAAACATGCAATACTTTTCTTTCTCTTTTAGCTTATCTTTTTAGTGAGGCAACATATTTCAAGTGAACTAGAGATTCTTTTATTAGGCATGTAGACTAAAGGATTCATCGAAGGGCCTAAGCCACTCACCGAATGAATCAAACGAGAGAATGGGAAGCCTTAAGCGACGTTCACTCTTTGGTTATGTGTCCTAAAAATGTAATATTACTTGGTTAGCATACTTTGATCTCTTTTTCTTACGATTAAAAAATAACGCGCAAGCGAGAAAGCGAAATCATGAAAACCAAGTCATCGAAAGCAACTTAAAACACAAAGCAACACAAAACCAAGAAGCAAAGCAACCAACAAAAACTCTTGGACTAATTTCAATAGAAGTCATTCCATCAATTGGAATGTTTCATTGCACTTCGTCCGTGTTGATTTGGCGGTAAGGTTTCCCCGAGACTCGATTCTCAACCGAGTCGAAGCAGCAAGTGTTCCATAAGTAACCGTTTGGAGCGGGGCGTTACATACTACCCCACTGAGAAGAAGTATCATCCTCAAAACTTAAGAGATCAAGGAGGCGATATACGATGCATCAAGAGATCAAAGGAATCAGACTCACCAACATCGTGCCCACTAGCGTCACGCTCTATATTCAACTGATAAACTCTTGGCCTCCTTATCTGATCAGCTGGATAAAGAGCAGGACCCGGAGGGGTATGAGTCTCTATCTGAGTAGTATTGTTGTTGTTGCGGTACGACGGCGGAACCCTCTTGTTCCGACAATTCACAACAAGGTACCCTTTTTGTCCATAGTTAAAACAATCGTTATTTGCAGCACGACAAATGTCTAAGGTGTGGCCTATTTTCCCACAATAACTGCACGCAGGACCTGGGTGCTGCTCACCCGTTGTCTTTCTTTCCCATTGTGGTATCTTTTAGTAGAAGGATTTCGAGGAGTCGGGGCCTTTTCTGGAGCAATTTGAGGCATGAACTGCTCATTCTGCACCGCTGCCTCAAAGGCTTGTATGTACGTTTTGCACTCCCGGTTCATAACATCGTTTCTCAGATTATCATTTAAGCCTTTTATGAACCGATGTGTACGGGCTCCCTTATCAGGAATCATTGAGCTAGTGAACTTAGCAAGTTTGGAGAATTCTGACTCATAATCTTCGACGGACATGCTCCCTCGTTTAAGTTCGGTAAACTCGTCTTCTTTCTTCTGTTTGACAGCTGGCGGGATATATTGTGCAAGGAATGCTTCCTTAAAAATTCTCTAAGTGATCTTACCATCCTGATGCTTGGTGGCTAGATCTTCTCTCTTTATTTCCCACCAATCGTGTGCACGTAACCGCAATAGCATATCTGCACACGCCACCCTCTTGTTCGCAGGTATTGAAGCAAATTCAAACAAGCTCTCCATCTTTGCGATTCAGTCCATCACCTTATCCGGCACGGTCCTGCCTTCAAACTCCAGAGGGTTCAATTTCAGAAACTCAACACCTTTAAAGGTAGACTTCTTGGCCGCACATTGAAGCTCGTTAGTTTCTGCTAGGCCTGCTCCCTGAGGCATGGTCGGGGCAGTCGCAGGTGTTGCAGCGGTTCCCGATGCACCACTATGTGCTACTAGAGTTGTCACAATCTGAGTCAGGGACTCAAGCTGTTGTTGTTGTGCCAAGGCTCTAGCATCAGCCTGTTGCTGCTGAGCCTCACATCGTTCCTGTTGTGCAGCATGGCGGTCATTTTGATTATGAAACATTGCAATCAGCCTATCAATTTTATCATCACTCACGCTTGTTTCGCACGATGTCTTAGGATTACTAGCACTTGTTTTTGTCATTCTTGCTACAAAAGAGAGTATCTTGCATTAGTCTCATAACGTATTATAGACTTATTGCATGGGACGTTGGATTTTTCACACTCTTAGGGACATTAACACCTTCCATTTACTTATATATAGATTCGTAACCATTTTCGAAATTCAGGACTTTTGAAACCGCTTGAAAACTTATATCATTTTCGAAAACGATTTTTGAAGAGGCCAAGGGAGTAAAGCCTTCCTCTGATACCACCTGTCGCGCTCCAATCCCGTAGGGGCCGATTGTCCTCGCTTGGTCCCTACGAAACCGATCGTCCTCGCTTGGGCGCGATGCCATGCAAGCCTAAGTTGCGCTTGCACCAGGCAACGTACCTGCACAAGACACAAGTTAGACGAAAATATACATAAATAGGCACATAGTAAAATGTAGAGAACCAAAGTTGAACACATTTGATAGGCACACAAAATACTTTCTTTTTATTGAATACTGAAGATTTTGATTACAAAGTGCTTGCTTGGCTGAGTTACAAAATATGCCTTAGAAGGCTTACAACTCTTTTTATATTTCCAAAATTAGCCACAACGCCCAAACATTACATACTTGTAGTAGGACCAAAATAATAAAACATCTAGCAGAAGAGGAGTAGCCCACTGGAAAGGAAGGCGAAGGAAGCAGCACGAACACAATCCTACGGAAGGATGTATGGACGCTGATTCAGATTCAAGATGCTTGCCAAACTCTCGCTTCCAGTACCTGGATATTGCCCACAAACGTGGGTCAGTACTACCACATGTACTGGTGAGCGACCGTGGCTAAACTCACCTTAGAAATCTACACTAAATAAGCAGATGAAGCTAGCAATATTAGGTGATCTTTCTAGTTGTCTAGTTTTATTTTAACAATTCATGCAAGGAAACATAGACGATATATAGCATAGACATATGATAATTCTTACCCACAGCCGAGCAGTTATCCCTGTAGCAGATACACAAGTTAGTCACAATTTGCATATAAACAACTTATGAATCAATGTAGGCATCAAGTGTTAGGTATGCAAGAAGGTAAACCTAGCATGCTCCCTAACTACATGATGGTCCCCTCCACGGGATTAGCAGTTGGGACATACAAGCCCATCTCACTAATGGACGTGTCTACCCTCCCGTAAATAAGGACTTCAAGCCTCAGGGTATCTAGATCTATCCCAGGCCGAACGATCCCCAGTGCCCCAGGGACCGCTCGAGAGATAATCCTTGTGCACAAGTTGTCCTGACCAAATGCATGAATGCAGCTCCTATCCAAAAATATGCTATCATGCAACTGATGAACAATGAACAAGCAAGTCTATCTCTTCTTCTCATTTTCTAGATCAAGTCTAGAGGTTTCCAGCAATAATACTCAATGCACAGCACACAAGGGACAGATAAGCATTCGATATATAACTAGTAAAGTAGCAGTTCTATACTTGAAACATGCAATACTTTTCTTTCTCTTTTAGCTTATGTAAACCCCCTGATTTTTTAAAAATTTTAAATTAATTTTTCACAAATTTCTAGAATTTTTTTGGTATTTTTTTTACTAATTAAAACTAAGGTATTTATAATTTAATGATTTTTAAATGTGGTTAATTAGTATTAAATTATTATAAAATAATATTTTCTGGTGCAAAATAAAAAACTAGACATAGGATAATTTTTCGAAAATTTATTGGACCCTAAAAACGTTTTTAAAGCCCTAAAAACCAAGTTGTAATTAAACCAAATAAACCATGAATTAAACCTAGTTTATTTTGAAATAAACCAAACCAAACCGACCCAAACCGTGGTGAACCGAACTAAACCGAACCCAACCATACGGGTCAGATCCGGGTCTAACCCGTCGACCCGAAACCCGCCTACCCGAAACCCGCCTACCCGAACCCGCACTTAAACATTAGTGGATCGGGTCGGATCCGGATTGAACCCGACCCAGACCCATTAACCCGCAGGAACCCTAAATCCTAATCCTACCCATATTACCATTCCGGCGGCTATAAATTCCCCCGATTTCCATGCTCCGCCGGCCAAAACCCTAGCCATCTCCGTCCGGACACCCGCAGTGCCCGCTCCGACCACCGCCTGAACCCTAACCCCTCGTCTTCCTCCTCCAGAACTTCCTCCCCCCGTCGAGCATCACCTTCCTCCTCTCCCCTCGCCGCCCTAGCCGTCGACGAAACCCCCACAGCCCTCGACCACCACCTCTCCCCTCGCCGCCCTAGCCGTCGAAGAAAGCCCTCTCCACCATCTCCTCCGCCTTCCCTTCTCCTTCCCCCGCAGCGCCTGAACTCGACCCTCTCCCCGCTCCACCGCCATCATCCTCGGCCGCCCAGCACCACCACCACCCTCTTCCCTCGATGACCCCCACCCGCTCGAGACCTGCCATCCCCGCAGCACCACCCAACCGCCTTGCCGACGATTTACCAGAGCCGCTCTGCCTCCACCCATCCGTGCCCTAGCCGACTCCGACGAAGCCCCCGGCCGCCTCCGCCGTATCCTCCGACCGCAGCCATCTCCGGTATCGATCCCTGACCCGGACACAGAAGTACCCTGACCCGGACACGGCACAGCCCTGTGTCGGTGTGTCGTATCGTCTCCCGGACACGAGAAAATTCAGTTTCTACGGAGCCCTGTTCAGGTAACCCTTTCTCTCTCCTCGTTGCCCCGTTTTTTGTTTTGTCAGTTGTGCGCGTAGGCTGCGTGACCCTCTCGATGCCCGTGCAACCCGCTCGGTGCGTCGCGTCCTGTGGCGATCGCGAATCGCGATCCAAAAACAGGAAAAACAATACCTCATTTTTTCCCGAAACTGAGTACGCCCCACCAAACGGGACGACTTGGTCGCGTGCAATCTTTACCGAAAGGTGTGCGCCGTTGATACGGATGTGCAAGATTTCTCAGAAGTTGATTTGGATGTGCGTGCACACCGAAATCAACGCGTATCTGCCGACAACGTCATGTATCGTCCAGTTCTAGAATATGTTGTAACTTTGTGTACACAAGTCGGATCAGAAAGAAACTTGCACCATCGGACTCGTAGCAACACGCTGGTCCTGTGACCCAAGTTTTGTTCGATTCTGAGAACGTTGACAAAATCGCGTATCGTGGGCCCCGCAGCTCCACTTGACGGGGGATTTTGTGATCGGCTCATCGGAATCCAGTTCTGGAAGTTTCGTTGAGTTCGTATCATCATTCTGGACTTATTGACACTAAGTTTGACGAATTTGGAGACCATTGGTTCTGACACATTTTTTGGTGCAAAGTGGCCTACATGTGGACCCCGCTCTGGCCAAGAACTGTCATTTTTGGTCCTGTGCCCAAATTGGACTCAAGGACATGCGTTTCTAGCTATTTGATATTTTTTAAATCTGATGGTGATGTTTATTTCAGCAACCGGAGGAGGACCTGTAAATTCCACTGAGACCAGAGCTACAGTTGGAGTCAGAACCCCATGCAAGTGTATCTTGCCAACATTGCAGTTCTTGTTACATATTTCTTTAATTTATTTATATCTTGTACATGCTTAGCCTAGGACCGTGTAACTTACTTAGCGTCCGATTAATAGTCGGGTGCCAACACCGTACGCGGAGTTGTGTAACGTCACCTAGAGATGGATATCGATACCCTTTTACATTCTCGTACTTGTCTTATCAAGTATATCATAACCTAGGACACTTGATACTATTTATGAGACAGAATCTTCTTGAGATATTCATGGTAATTCTGTATAGGATACAGGTTACATGACATAGATATTATTTTCTTAGATCTTATTATGACTTGCTGCATTAGTTTTGATCTTGCGTGTCATGGACATGAGACGTGTGATTACATTGGGTGGGGAGAGACACACAGGCTACATGCTGATTTCATATATATACTACATAGTAAATTATATAGTAAAATACATAGTAACTCTGCTACAGGCTCCCAGACACAGAGCTTGTAGTGGTCTCAGCCTGGGTTCTAGTGCTGCTCTCATCTTGTATTTCACTTAGCTGGTTATTTAGTATTACCTTATCTACTCATTTATTTTCTGTACTGCATTATTATGGTTTGAGTTATTTTGTACCTTGCTATGTCCCCTGAGGACCTGGATCTGGATTATGTCCCCAGGATTAGCAGACGAGATCTATCCCGAGGTATACGGAGCAGGAGCATTATCAGGAGCTGGCACTGGAGCAGTACCAGGTCCAGTAGACGAGTGATCACCGAGGATATCTTCTGAGTAGATGCATATTCCATACTCAGTATTTGCTGTTGTTATCTTTATTTTTGTATCTTGACTATTGTATCAGACTCATTATCGGGTTATTTCTCGAGTTTATGTTTTATGGAGATAGATCTTGTTTTATGATTCTGATATTGTTGTATTCATATCTGTGGATGAGATTAGTATTTTTGCACCCTTATTGTTGTAGTACAACTTAAGTACGCCCCAGTGGATCCATTAAATTGGGTTTATCCATCGGGGTGTGCTGCTGGCCATTGCCACGTGTCTAGTCCCTCAATATTTTGGGACTGGAACGTGACATAGTTTTTGTGGTGGCCCATGCAGGTCAACGACTAAATTGTTCGGTTTTAACTTAGGGACCGAGCAAGCCTGCAATAAGAATATGATAAGTTTTTAGGATCTCATCCACTTGCTTGAATCGTTCTTGATATCTATATCGGATTCAAAATTAAAATTTTGACTTGCATCCTGCCTTGATTCCTGTGCGCCTCTTATTGTTTATTTTGGACGAGAGTAATGGATTCACGAGCAAACGACGAAACTCCAGCAAGAACACCAATAGGTGCTGTAGCCACCCACGGAGAAGATAAAGTGACGCCATTGAGTGGAGATCACTCTGCTCATCGAGCAGCAGCAGAGGAATCGACCGCAAGGACGCGGACAAGCTCTTGCCTTGGAGAATGCGCAGACTCTTGGAGTAGCTAATGCGCGTAAGTTTTTATAGTTATCTTCTTCTAGATTTGCTTTAGTTCGTGCCTGTTGGTTCGTGACCTCAGCCTTAACCTAGTAATTTTGAACTTGCTAATAATCAATAACCTAGAATATTTTATAAATGGTAACCTAGTATGTTTTATAAGTGATAACCTAGTTTTTCTAAAACTATAGTCTTCCAGATTTCCTTCATCCGGGAAATTGCATAACTTTTAATGCTTGGGAAATAATTTTTCCTATGTGTTCTTCTCAAAAACCCTCAACCTTGATCCTCCTTGATCATGATGTGCTTCGAACAAATATTTGCAACCGTGTCATCTCTGTTGACCGGTTATTCTTTGATTGCTTGGACGCAATCCTCTTAAGGGGTTAGATTGTAAACCCCCTGATTTTTTAAAATTTTTAAATTAATTTTTTACCATTTTCTAGAATTTTTCTAGTATTTTTTTTACTAACTAAAACTAAGGTATTTGTAATTTAATAATTTTTAAATATGGTTAATTAGTATTAAAATATTATAAAAATAATATTTTCTGGTGTAAAATGAAAAACTAGACATAGGATAATTTTCTAGGAATTTATTGGAACCCGAAAATATTTTTAAAGCCCTAAAAATCAAGTTGTAATTAAACCAAATAAACCCTGAATTAAATCTGGTTTATTTTGAAATAAACCAAACCAAACCGACCCAAACCGTGGTGAACCGAACTGAACCGATCCCAACCCTGCAGGTCGGATCCGGGTCTAACCCGTGACCCGAAACCCGCCTACCCGAACCCGCACTTAAACATTAGTGGATCGGGTCGGATCCGGATTGAACCCGACCCGGACCCATTAACCCGCCGGAACCCTAAATCCTAATCCTACCCATATTACTGTTCCGACGGCTATAAATTCCCTCGATTTCCATGCTTCGCCGGCCGAAACCCTAGCCATCTCTGCCCGAACACCCACAGCGCCCGCTCCGACCACCGCCTGAACCCTAACCCCTCGTCTTCCTCCTCCAGAACTTCCTTCCCCCGTCGAGCATCACCTTCCACCTCTCCCCTCGCCGCCCTAGCCGTCGACGAAACCCCCACAGCCCTCGACCACCACCTCTCCCCTTGCTGCCCTAGCCGTCGACAAAAGCCCTCTCCACCATCTCCTCCGCCTTCCCTCCTCCTTCCCCCTCAGCGCCCGAGCTCGACCCTCTCCCCGCTCCACCTCCATCATCCCCGGCCTCCTAGCACCACCACCACCGTCTTCCCTCGACGACCCCCACACGCTCGAGACCTGCCGTCCCGCAGCGCTACCCAACCGCCTTGCCGACTAACCAGAGCCGCTCCGTCTCCACCCATCCGTGCCCTAGCCGCCTCCGGCGAAGCCACCGGCCGCCTCCGCCGTGTCCTCCGACCGCAGCCATCTCCGGCATCGATCCCTGACCCGGACACAGAAGTACCCTGACCCGGACACGGTACAGCCCTGTGTCGGTGTGTCGTGTCATCTCCCGGACACGGGAAAATTCAGTTTCCACGGAGACCTGTTCAGGTAACCCTTTATCTCTCCTTGTTGCCCCGTTTTTTGTTCCGTCAGTTGTGATACGTAGGCTGCGTGACCCTCTCGATGCCCGTGCAACCCGCTCGGTGCATCGCATCCTGTGGCGATCGCGAACCGCGATCCAAAAACAGGAAAAATAATACCCCATTTTCTCCCGAAACTGAGTACGCCCCACCAAACGGGACGACTTGGTCGCGTGCGGTCTTCAGCGAAAGGTGCGCGTCGTTGATACGGACGTGCGGGATTTCGCAGAAGTTGATTTGGATGTGCGTGCACACCGGAATCAACGCATAACCGTCGACAACGTCCCATATCTGCCTGTTCTGGAATACGTTGTAACTTTGTGTAGATACGTCGGATCGAAACAAAACTTGCGCCATCGGACTCGTAGCAACACGCTGGTCCTGTGACCCAAGTTTGGTTCAATTCTGAGAACGTTGACAAAATCGCGTATCGTGGGCCCCGCGGCTCCACTTGATGGGCGATTTTCTGATCGGCTCATCGGAATCCAGTTCTGGAAGTTTTATTGAGTTCGTATCATCGTTCTGGACTTGTTGACACTAAGTTTGACGAATTTGGAGACCATTGGTTCTGACACATTTTTGGTGCAAAGCGGCCCACATGTGGACCCCGCTCTGGCCAGGAACTGTCTTTTTTGCCCCTGTGTCCAAATTAGACTCAAGGACAGGCGTTTCTAGCTATTTGATATTTTTTGAATCTGATGGTGATGTTTATTTCAGCAACCGGAGGAGTACCTATATATTCCACTGAGACCAGAGCTACAGTTGGAGTCAGAACCCCAGGCTAGTGTACCTTGCCAACATTGCAGTTCTTGTTACATATTTCCTTGATTTATTTATATCTTGTACATGCTTGGCCTAGGACCGTGTGACTTACTTAGCGTCCGATTAATAGTCGGGTGCCAACACCGTACGCGGAGTTGTGTAACGTCACCTAGAGATGGATATCGACACCCTTTTACATTCTCGTACTTGTCTTATCAAGTACATCATAACCCAGGATACTATTCATGAGACAGAATCTTTCTGAGATATTCATGGTGATTCTGTATAGGATACAGGTTACATGACATAGACATTATTTTCTTAGATCTTATTATGACTTTCTGCATTAGTTTTGATCTTGCGTGTCATGGACATGAGACGTGTGATTACATTGGGTGGGGAGAGACACACAGGCTATAGGCTGATTTCATATATATACTACATAGTAAATTACATAGTAAAATATATAGTAACTCTGCTATAGGCTCCCATACACAGAGCTTGTAGTGGTCTCAGCCTGGGTTCTAGTGCTGCTCTCATTTTGCATTTCACTTAGCTGGTTATTTAGTATTACCCTATCTACTCATTTATTTCCTGCACTGCATTATTATGGCTTGAGTTATTTTGTACCTTGCTATGTCCCCTGTGTCACGCCCCGATTCCGTGGAATCGTTAATCGTCCCCCGGGCATGACCGTCGTGCGGGCCTAGGTTGCGCACCGCACAAGGCTAAGTATTTTTGTTTCGCATAGCGAGCACATATTCAGAGTACGCAGATAATTGAACACAGATTGAAACATGGAAAAGTTTTCTTTTATTGATAATATGAACATCTATTACAAACTCCTTGAACTGAGTCATAAGGATTACCTCTGTGGGCTTACAAAAGTGTTGACACAAAATGAGATAGCAGTCCCGTACATTACATCCTTTACTACATCTCAAAATATAAGACCTTGGGTCGGAACGACTGCCTTGCCACGAAGCTGCATGGTTGCTTTGGTGGCTAGCTTCTTCTTCAAAATGCTTCTTCTTCAAAATGCGTCAAAGGTGACACGGTCGAGGCGTGCCTACAGCTGGACTGGATTGGGGGTTTGTCTCCTGCTCCTCGCTTGGTTCTCCTAGCGCGGGGAACCTGTTTCAACGAGGGTCAGTACATCGAAACGTACTGGTGAAGGCAAGCTAACCCAACTATACCAATCAACACGTTGTTTTAATGAAGCATGCATATTTATCGTGGGTTTCTATCTTGCCTTAGTTCATTTTACAACAAGATATAGATATAGAATTATTGAAATAACCCGCCACCGTTCGGTGACATTTACCTGTCCGTCTGAACCACCTGCACAATACTTACCTTGCCTTCCCTGTCAAGAAGACACAAGTTAGTTGCAACAGGTTTAAATATACGAGGGGATCACTGGCTTTGATGCCATAATGGACGGTCTTAGTCTCGGGCTAAGGTGACGGAGGCACATGTATCGCTACACGCCACCCCGCCTATGGGAGAGACTAATCTTGAGGTTCCGTCCGGATCGGATCGGTGCCAGTGCCCCAGCGACCGTCCGCAGGAACCGAGAGGCCTTGTGCACAAGTTGTCCGTGATCAACGGCGTTTGTATTAAGTTTGCATTTATGTAGCTGAGGCAATGAATTCAAGGGATATGTAGCATTGTGTGATGTATTTTGCATAGTCTCCCTGAATAATTGATGCATGGCAAAGGGTGTTCTACATATAGCATATTTATAGAAGAAGAAGTAAGCATTCTAACTTGTATATATGCATATGGTAAACATTTTGAATAAGCAAGCATGTAGTAAGTAACCGTTCACAAGTTTCAATGACAAGCAATACAGATCCAAGTCTATTCCCTTATTATCTTGATATCTTTTAGTTATTACTTGGTATCGTTTGATCGGGGCAAGCACGAACACGAGATTTAGATGTGAAGACTAGCAAGTAGGGCTAGCTAATCGGGTTGGTAGCCACTCACTTTAGTGGTTGGAAGGAGGAAGGAAGGAAGTGCTTTAGGCGTCCGCTCGAGCGACGACTACAGCTGGTTCACCTGTATTGACACGAACAGCTGATCAGTACTTCTTCCTCTCTCTCCCTTATCGGAATTGAAGTGCAGTCCTAAGAACGAAAGCAATGAAATCCATCGAAACCGTTCAAGAAAACCCAAGCAAACCCGAAAACCAACTCAAGGCACGAAAGCAACAAGCGACAGCGAAAACTAGGCAACAAAGAATGCAGCGGAGAGGTCCCTCCTGACTCTGCCGCTAAGTCGATCCCGGGGGCACGGTCCACTGAATATGGGAATCGATTCCGAAGAAACAAATCCATAACGAGGACGAGTTCTTAATTCAATCTATCCCGATCGAACGATACCGTCTTGTATTTCTTAGCCGCGCTCCCCGAATAGGGGAAACGGGGCACCACATCCTACCCAACTAATTGGAAGTTTCGTCCCGAAACTTAAAGAATCGAACCTACCACTAGGAAATAATGAGGGGAACCTTTCCCTCATTTCGGATTCAAGCTCCCAAGTAGATTCTTCGACAGAGTGATTCCGCCAAAGCATGCGCACGAGAGGAACCGAACGAGTCCGAAGCAGCTTTTCTTTTCTATCCAAAATTTGCACAGGCTGTTCTACATACGTCAAGTCGGCTTGAAGGTTCAGTTGGTCCAGGTCTACCACATGGCTTGGGTCGTACACATATTTCCTAAGCTGTGAAACATGGAATATATCGTGTACGTCGGATAGGGATGGTGGTAGAGCAATCTGATACGCAACTGAGGCAACCCGCTTTAGTATTTCGAACGGGCCAACAAATCTTGGACTTAGCTTTCCTCTTGCCCCGAACCGGCTGACTCCTCGCATGGGCGAGACCTTGAGGAATACTCGGTCGCCTACTTGGAACTCTAGCGGTCTTCGATGTGTGTCTGCGTAGCTCTTTTGACGGCTTTGAGCTACCTTTAATCTATCCCGAATCAGCCGGACTTTCTGGACGGTCTGCTCCACGAGCTCAGGGCCAAGTACTTGCCGTTCCCCAACTTCGTCCCAGCAGATAGGAGATCTACACTTTCGCCCATATAACGCCTCATACGGCGCCATTTGAATGCTTGATTGATAACTATTGTTGTAAGCAAATTCAGCTAGAGGTAGATGAAGGTCCCAACTCGTCTTCAAGTCCAAGGCGCAGAGTCGCAACATATCTTCGAGGATCTGGTTGACACGTTCGGTTTGGCCGTCGGTCTGTGGATGGTAGGCGGAGCTAAACTTCAACTTTGTCCCCATTGCTGACTGCAGGCTTCCCCAGAAACGTGATATGAATCGACCATCTCGATCGGAGACTATGGTTACTGGCACGCCATGGAGTCGAACGATTTCGTTGAGATATATCTGAGCCAGGCGGTCGGCACTCCAAGTAGACTTGATAGGCAGGAAGTGAGCTGACTTGGTGAGTCGATCGACGATAACCCAGACTGCATCATGTCCCCGTTGCGTCCTCGGCAAACCAACGATAAAATCCATCGTTATATCATCCCATTTCCACTCCGAAATAGCAAGGCTTTGTAATTCTCCGCCTGGTTTCTGGTGCTCGGCCTTTACTCGTTGACAAGCCATGCAATGCGACACAAACTGCGCCACATCCCTTTTCAAGCCGTGCCACCAAAACGTCGTACGAAGATCCCGATACATCTTTGTGCTACCCGGATGAGAAGTATAACTAGCATAGTGAGCTTCCGTGAGTATCTCTTCCCTGAGGGCCGCGTCGCTTGGATCGCACAGTCTTCCCTTCACTCGAAGCATCCCATCCGTGCTTACCGCAAAGTCGGACGCCTTCCCTGCTGAGATAAGGGCATGAATCTTTTGCAGGAACGGGTCGTCCTTCTGAGCGGTCTTTACTCGTTGTAACAAGTCGGGTTCGAGGCGCAGTTGTGATACTTGCGCCCACTTTGTGTATCTAATTTTTAAGATAATGCCCAGTGATTCAAGATCTCGGCGCAGCCTATCATCAATAGCCAAACTTCCTGCAAACACTCGACTCAGTGCGTCAGCTACGACATTTCCCTTACCAGGCGTGTATCTGATCATGAGATCGAAGTCGCTTAGGAGTTCAAGCCATCGCCGCTGCCGAAGATTCAAATCTTTTTTAGTGTACAAATATTTCAAACTTTTGTGGTCCGTATAGATTTCACACGGCACGCCATAAAGATAGTGGCGCCACAGCTTTAATGCAAACACTACCGCGGCAAGCTCGAGGTCATGCGTTGGGTAGTTCTGCTCGTGAGGCTTTAGCTGTCTAGACGCATAGGCTATCACTTTGTCCCGTTGCATCAGGACACATCCTAGTCCCCTTCCTGATGCATCGCTATATATTTTGAAGTCATCTGGTCCGTTTGGCAAAGTGAGGACCGGGGCGGAGACGAGGCGCTGCTTTAACTCCGTAAACGAAGCTTCACAGTCGTCCGTCCAAGTAAACTTCACACCCTTCCGTGTGAGCTGAGTCAAGGGCGAAGCAATTCTAGCAAAGTTCTGTATGAACCGACGGTAGTATCCTGCCAGTCCAAGAAAGCTTCGGATGTCGCTAGCTGATTCCGGATGTTTCCACTGTGTAATGGCTTCCACCTTTTTCGGGTCAACTGAGATGCCTTGAGACGAGATAACATGGCCCAAAAAGGATATACTGTCTAGCCAAAACTCACATTTACTCAGTTTGGCGTACAACTTGTTGTCTCGAAGGGTTTGCAACACCATCCGCAGGTGTCCTGCGTGTTCGTCCCTAGTCTTCGAGTACACCAAGATGTCATCGATAAAAACCACCACAAATTTATCGATGAAAGGTCTAAATACCCGATTCATAACGTCCATGAATGCTGCAGGCGCATTCATCAGTTCGAACGGCATCACGGAAAACTCGTAATGACCGTACTGGGTTCGGAAAGCAGTTTTGGGGGTGTCCTCTGGCCTAATCTTCAGCTGGTGATAGCCCGAGCGAAGATCTATTTTTGAAAATACTGCTGCTCCCTGTAGTTGATCGAACAAGTCATCAATCCGTGGCAGAGGATATTTGTTTCTGATTGTGACCTTGTTCAATTCTCTGTAGTCGATGCAGAGGCGTAGAGTTCCGTCCTTTTTCTTCACAAAGAGCACGGGAGCGCCCCAAGGAGACACGCTCGGACGGATGAACCCGCGATCAAGCAATTCCTGGAGTTGGCGCTTTAATTCATTCAGCTCTGCAGGTGCCATTCTGTACGGAGGCTTTGAAATCGGCTGTGTATTTGGAAATGTGTCGATAGTGAATTCAATCTCTCGATCGGGCGGCATGCCGGGTAGTTCGCTCGGAAACACGTCGGGGAACTCCGCCTCAACGGAATTAGGCTCGACGTCTGCGTAGTCCTGCCGCGCATCCCGAACTGATGCTAGAAATCCCTCGCAGCCTGTGTAGAGCATTCGTCGAGCAGATTTTGCCGAAATCACCATGCAGGCCTTGGTCGCATCGTTCGCTGGACTACTGGTGTAACAGAACACGGCTTCTCCGGGCAGACGAAAAACAACTCGCTTCTCTGCACACTCAATAGTTGCTGCGCATGCGCCTAGCCAGTCCATTCCCAAGATGATATCATAGTCCCTAATATCTAGAACTAAGACATCGAGCGACAGCTTCTTCTCCCCAATACAAATGTAACCACCTAGGCATACTGAACGAACAGGGATTTTTGTACCAGAGGGGGTGCTAACATTTAAATCTAAGTGCAACAGAGTCATTTTTACATTGTTTTCCACGGCAAAATTTGTGGAAATAAAACTATGCGTTGCACCTGAATCAAATAGAACGCGAGCAGGTATATTATTGAAAAGTAAGGTACCTGACACGACGGTATCCGAAGCTAATGCTTCTTCCCGTGTCATGGTGTAGACTCGGCCTTGAGCTTGATTACGCCCTTGTTGAGGCGCCGCTCGATTTGCCTGAGGTGTCGGAGTCTGATTTTGTTGGGGAGGACGGCGCTCGGTGAACTTTGGACAGTTGGGAAGGGCGTGATCGGAAGCTCCACAAATGAGACATAACCCATGCTTCCGGCGACATTCACTTTTGACGTGCCCTGTCCTTCTACAGAAATCACATCGTTGCCCCGAGTTTCCCTTTTTCGAACCGCCATTGTTAGGGCGCTTTGCAGCTGTGTTTCCTCTATCGTTGCCTTGGCGTTTGTGATTGGGGGTTTGCACAGCGCCGGTGGCAACGTGAGGATACTGCGGTTCGAGGGAGAGGACATGGTTTAAAACTTCCCTCATCGTCTGATACTGTGGAACGGATACGTGCCCGTGGATACCAGGACGTATCCCTCCTTCGAATCGTCTGGCACGACTCGCTGCATCCGGTAGGTAAGCGGTAGCAAATTTGGCCAGTTTGTTGAATTATGCCGAGTATTGCTTCACCGTCATACTGCCCTGCCGGAGCTGAACGAACTCATTTTCCCGTTGACGTCGTAGAGGCGGGGGTATAAACTCCTCCTCAAACGCGGCACGAAAGGTCGTCCACGCGATCGCCTCCTCTCCATGGCCAAGTTGAAAAGATCGTCGATGCACGTCCCACCAGTCGTGCGCATTGAAGCGAAGCAGTAGTTTGGCACAAGTGACGCGCTTGTCTTCCGGCACATCCAGGAGAGAAAAATGATCTTCAAGCTCGGCGAGCCAATCTAGGGCCACGATTGGGTCCTCAGTCCCCTTAAATGGCGTGTTGCAGACCTTCTTGAAGTTTGCAAAGGTGAAGGTAGTCACTTCCCTCGTCCTTGGCACTAGCGGTGTTTCGACTTCAAGCACTGGCTGCTCCACTGGCGTAGCTGTGGTCGCGGCAGAATGGTTGGAGGCCAGGGTCTGAACAAGCTGCTGCAGGGTATCTACCTGCTTTTGTTGGACTGAGAGTCGAGCCTCTAGATTGCTCTCAAACTTGGCTTGGCGGGCATCATCCCTCTGTCTTTGCTCGGTTAACATTTGCACCACTTGTTGAATCGAATCTGTTTGAGACATGCCCCGTTGGCTCCGAGAGCTTCCTGATGTTCCGGAGCTGCTCTCCTGAGTCCGTGGCTCGCCTGGCGCTAGCGCTGATGGTTGCGCTTGCGTCATTCCTTCAAAAGAGGTAATTTAGATCAGGATCATAATGTATTATGGACTTATTGTATGAACGTATCTCATTTTGGCCTTAACGAGTTCAGGAGTTCGCATAGGCGAGTTATCGCTAAGGGAACTTTTCCAGTTTATGAATCAAGGAACTTTGAAGCTGTGCTCTGATACCAACATGTCACGCCCCGATTCCGTGGAATCGTTAATCGTCCCCCGGGCGTGACCGCCGTGCGGGCCTAGGTTGCGCACCGCACAAGGCTAAGTATTTTTGTTTCGCATAGCGAGCACATATTCAGAGTACGCAGATAATTAAACACAGATTGAAACATGGAAAAGTTTTCTTTTATTGATAATATGAACATCTATTACAAACTCCTTGAACTGAGTCATAAGGATTGCCTCTGTGGGCTTACAAAAGTGTTGACACAAAATGAGATAGCAGTCCCGTACATTACATCCTTTACTACATCTCAAAATATAAGACCTTGGGTCGGAACGACTGCCTTGCCACGAAGCTGCATGGTTGCTTTGGTGGCTAGCTTCTTCTTCAAAATGCTTCTTCTTCAAAATGCGTCAAAGGTGACACGGTCGAGGCGTGCCTACAGCTGGACTGGATTGGGGGTTTGTCTCCTGCTCCTCGCTTGGTTCTCCTAGCGCGGGGAACCTGTTTCAACGAGGGTCAGTACATCGAAACGTACTGGTGAAGGCAAGCTAACCCAACTATACCAATCAACACGTTGTTTTAATGAAGCATGCATATTTATCGTGGGTTTCTATCTTGCCTTAGTTCATTTTACAACAAGACATAGATATAGAATTATTGAAATAACCCGCCACCGTTCGGTGACATTTACCTGTCCGTCTGAACCACCTGCACAATACTTACCTTGCCTTCCCTGTCAAGAAGACACAAGTTAGTTGCAACAGGTTTAAATATACGAGGGGATCACTGGCTTTGATGCCATAATGGACGGTCTTAGTCTCGGGCTAAGGTAACGGAGGCACATGTATCGCTACACGCCACCCCGCCTATGGGAGAGACTAATCTTGAGGTTCCGTCCGGATCGGATCGGTGCCAGTGCCCCAGCGACCGTCCGCAGGAACCGAGAGGCCTTGTGCACAAGTTGTCCGTGATCAACGGCGTTTGTGTTAAGTTTGCATTTATGTAGCTGAGGCAATGAATTCAAGGGATATGTAGCATTGTGTGATGTATTTTGCATAGTCTCCCTGAATAATTGATGCATGGCAAAAGGTGTTCTACATATAGCATATTTATAGAAGAAGAAGTAAGCATTCTAACTTGTATATATGCATATGGTAAACATTTTGAATAAGCAAGCATGTAGTAAGTAACCGTTCACAAGTTTCAATGACAAGCAATACAGATCCAAGTCTATTCCCTTATTATCTTGATATCTTTTAGTTATTACTTGGTATCGTTTGATCGGGGCAAGCACGAACACGAGATTTAGATGTGAAGACTAGCAAGTAGGGCTAGCTAATCGGGTTGGTAGCCACTCACTTTAGTGGTTGGAAGGAGGAAGGAAGGAAGTGCTTTAGGCGTCCGCTCGAGCGACGACTACAGCTGGTTCACCTGTATTGACACGAACAGCTGATCAGTACTTCTTCCTCTCTCTCTCCCTTATCGGAATTGAAGTGCAGTCCTAAGAACGAAAGTAATGAAATCCATCGAAACCGTTCAAGAAAACCCAAGCAAACCCGAAAACCAACTCAAGGCACGAAAGCAACAAGCGACAGCGAAAACTAGGCAACAAAGAATGCAGCGGAGAGGTCCCTCCTGACTCTGCCGCTAAGTCGATCCCGGGGGCACGGTCCACTGAATATGGAAATCGATTCCGAAGAAACAAATCCATAACGAGGACGAGTTCTTAATTCAATCTATCCCGATCGAACGATACCGTCTTGTATTTCTTAGCCGCGCTCCCCGAATAGGGAAAACGGGGCACCACACCCTGAGGACCTGGATCCGGATTATGTCCCCAGGATTAGCAGACGAGATCTATCCCGAGGTATACGGAGCAGGAGCATTATCAAGAGCTAGCACTGGAGCAGTACCAGGTCCAGTAGACGATGATCACCGAGGATATCTTCTGAGTAAATGCTTATTCCATACTCAGTATTTGCTGTTGTTATCTTTATTTCTATATCTTGACTATTGTATCAGACTCATTATCGGGTTATTTTCCGAGTTTATGTTTTATGGAGATAGATCTTGTTTTATGATTCTGATATTGTTGTATTCATATTTGTGGATGAGATTAGTATTTTTGCACCCTTATTGTTGTAGTACAGCTTAAGTACGCCCCAGTGGATCCATTAAATTGGGTTTGTCCATCGGTGTGTGCTGCTGGCCATTGCCACGTGTCTAGTCCCTCGATATTTTGGGACTGGGACCTGACAGCTTATCTTTTTAGTGAGGCAACATATCTCAAGTGAACTAGAGATTCTTTTATTAGGCGTGCAGACTAAAGGATTCATCGAAGGGCCTAAGTCACTCACCGAATGAATCGAGCGAGAGGATCGGGAAGCCTTAAGCGACGTTCACTCTTTGGTTATGTGTCCTGAAAATACAACAATACTTGGTTAGCATACTTTGATCTCTTTCCCTTACGATTCGAAAAGAACGCGCAAGCGAGAAAGCAAAATCATGAAAACCAAGTCATCAAAGCAACTCAAAACACAAAGCAACACAAAACCAAGAAGTAAAGCAACCAATAAAAACTCTTGGACTAATTTTAATAGAAGTCATTCCATCAATTGGAATGTTTTATTGTACTTCGTCCATGTTGATTTGGCGGTAAGGTTTTCTCGAGACTCGATTCTCAACCGAGTCGAAGCAGCAAGTGTTCCATAAGAAACCGTTTGGAGTGGGGCGTTACACAAGAGATGATGTGTTCTGGAAGGAGGCTATCAATGATTAGTATAATTTAATAACCACCAACAACACTTGGTTGTTGGTCGATCTACCTGAAGGAGCAAAACTGATCGGATGCAAGTGGATCTTCAAGAAGAAGATGAAGGCCGATGTAATTGTTGACAAGTTCAAGGCAAGACTGGTAGCTAAGGGGTTTTCTCAGAAGCAGGGGATCGACTACTTCAACACATATGCTCCAGTAGCGCGGATGAAGACCATCGAGATATTGATTGCTCTAAGTGTAATTCATAAGCTAGTCATTCATAAGATGGATGTTAAGACAGCATACCTAAATGGAGAAATGATCGAAGAGATTTACATGCATCAACCAGAAGAATTTTTTATCAAAGGGCTTGCAGACAAAGTCTGCAAGTTGGTAAAATAATTGTACGGTCTGAAGCAAGCTACCAAGATGTGGCACGAGAAGTTTGATAAAGTCATAAGACCAAACGGCTACAGGGACAGTAAAACGGACAAGTACGTTTATACTAATTTTGCTAATGGAAGATGATTCATCGTTTGTCTATACGTGGAAGACATGCTAATCCTGAGTTCGGATCTAGCACATGTCACTGAGACAAATAATTTTCTCTTATCTAAGTTCAGTATGAAGGACTTAGGGAAAGCTGATATTATCCTGGGGATAAAGATTATCCGAACAGATACTGGAGTGGCACTGTCACAATCTCATTATATTGAGAAGATGCTCACACGCTATGGATATCAAGATCTTCCTCCGTACAGGTGTGACAAGAAGCTGAAGCCAAATCCAAGAAAAAGTGTCAGACAACTAGAGTACTCAAACGTCATCAGGAGTCTGATGTATGCAACAACTGCCACAAGACCTAACATAGATTTCGCCATGGGGATGTTGAGTAGGTTCAGAAGTAATCTAGGAGTGGAGCACTAAAAAGCTGTGAAGATAGTGATAAGATATCTTAAGAGGACTCAGAAGTATGCACTGCACCACAGCGGTTATCCGACAGTGGTGGAATACGCCAGTGATGCAAGTTGGTGTTCAGAAGTAGAGAGCGAAAGGTCCACAGGAGGATACGTCTTCTCCACGGAAGGAGCTGCTATATCATGGAAGTCGAAAAAACAGACAATGCTCTCTCATTCCTCGATGGAATCTTAGTTCTATGCATTGGTGGCAGCAGCAGATGAAGCAGAGTGGCTTCGGGAGCTCATGTATGATCTTCCACTGGAGGGTGCATAGATTTTGGTGGTACCGATTTACTACGACAACCAAGCGACTATAGCGGTGGCATTAAATGATCTCTTTAATTGTAAGAAGAGGACCGTGCGACTGAGGCACAGAGCAGTGAATAATCTTCTCAAGACCAGAGTCCTTGTCGTGATTGATGTTCGGAGCCAAAAAAAATATGGCCGATCTGTTCACCAAAGGTCTTAAGCGCTAGTTGGTTGAGGATACAGCAATCAAGGTGGGCTTGAAGACCTTCTAATATTGTATCTTTATTGTCACGTCCCAATCTCCCGTAAGCACAATAGTCCCCGCTGAACGTGAATCACCACGTTACAGCTCTCCCGCAGGACCTTTGTTCTCATCGGGACGTGATGCCGTACGTGCCTGGAGTTGCGCTCGTACAAGGCGATGTTGTCAAACACCAAAGTTATTATCGAAACAACCAAGTTGCAGCGGAAGTCAAGTATTGTGTACCAAGCACACATCAGAGTATACGCAGCGAAACTCACGATAGGGTCCAAATGAAATGCCCCGAAGGCAATGCCATGAAGGCTCTTCCACGAAGGCGATGAAATACTCTTGCTCTTTTCTCTAGCCCACAAAGGTACTTACAGTTCATACATCATGTCTCGTATATCCAAGCAGCGCCACTATGCCTGCGTACCTGAAATATTACCCACAAACGTGGGTCAGTACACAGCCGTACTAGTGAGCGAGGTAACCCACTCGTCTAAGCCGACACTAAGTAAAATAGTGAATGCAAACAGTTATATGGTGATCTTTCTAGTTGAATCCTAGATTTATTTCATGGCATAGGGATGACATGTTAAGGAAAGATGTAAAGCAGTTTAAGCATGCAAGCATTCAACTCAAACCAATCGACAAGCAAATATATATCCAACCCGAAGGAAACTAGCATGCAACCCGTCCTACTCAATGCCATCGTTTACATGATAACATATCGAACCATTCCCAAGCCTCAAATATCCATCCTCAACCAAAGTTTATATCCCAAATTTCATAGTGCACACTCTTACCGAGGCAAGGTAGCCGCGCCTACACGAAGCACAAACCAACCAAGGTAAAGTAAACCAACTCTTATCTATATGAAGTCACTGGCCAAGCCATAAAGGACGTTGATCGGACTGATCAAATACGGTTCTATTCAAAACAGCGCTAAGTAGCTAACCCACCTAGATCGCATCCAACCGCCGGCACCGCCCCCAAGGCACGTTACCAAATTGTCTCCTCTATGGCCGAACGGTCCCGGTGCCCCGGAGCCTTCCCGTTCGAGGAGACGAAACCCCGTACAACACAGGTTGTCCGTGACATGCAGACACCAAGTAGGTATGATGAGAGGATCGATCATTCTCGCCCCACCAAGCGATCCTAGACTCGTTCAACCAATAATCCAACCAAAACATCCATAACCATTCTTCCAACATATTGCCCAAGGCACCAAATCCAAGTTATTCCCATAGGCACAATGCCTCTTCTCAACACAGTATTTCCAATGGTGCAACCCCTTGCTCAAAGCAAACCCATGGCACAAAGCCCCAATAGTGGCACAATGCCCTCGCCGATGCAGTTGTTCGGTTTTGAACCACAACTGCTCGCTTTGCAAGACAAAGCGACCAAGTGATACTCGTGTACGGATACACGCTCGGTCGCCCAAATTTGCGATATTTCCAATGTCTCAATGTATCGTTCTAACTGTCCAAGCATAATCCCAATTATCCAACCGACTACCTCAAATATAATAATCCAACTCGAGTTCCAACTATCCAACGCGTAAATCATATCAAGCCACAATCCTACCAACGACATACACTCTATGCACGCCTCAGTGTAGTGATTCCCAATATTTCAGCCCAAGTGTTCAAGACTTTTACGTATTTTCTATATTATTAGGCATGAAAGAGTAGAGGAGAAGGGAAAGAGCCCACTCACAATGTTGATCCCGTTAAGCATCATGTCCTGTCGATACGGCCAATCCCTTGAACCCGTGGTCTGATACAAGCGTGATCTACTCAACTGGTATGACCGTGCGAGCAGGCCGTGCTCTACAAATCATCTGACCGATCGAACTAAGGAAGATGGTATTAACATTCCAACCCAGCTATCTCAGTACTGCTCTGAACGAACACCTGAATTCCATCGAACCCGCTAGCCATCTGCACATGAAATAACTCAATCAATACTTCTTCCCAAAATCCAACAAATCAAATGTAACCAGCATTTGTTTCATTCAATCTGACTCAGCGTAACGCACCTTGCGGTTGTGGGCGTTACATAATATACCACTTAGAATTAGGTTCGTCCACGAACCGTGCTAGTACTCATTCCTATCACATGCCGCTTGTCCAATTCCATAAGCCTGCTCTATGCAACTCTCGTATTCATGATCTGGACTCCGCATCTCGCTCTGCTGAACTCTCGTAAAAATTTCCGAATTCCCACATCCTCCTTGCAGCTCAATACGAATTTCTCGTATCGCTTAGTTTTGGATCCTACACATATTTAAGGCGTCCCTAAAATACATGTATTTCAGCCGAGCTTTACGATAGCGAATTTGGACAAGTTACAAGGGTATCTTTATGTCCGAGGCATCCATTTGCTTTACTCCCAATTGAACCAACTCACAATTTCTATTCCAACATATTCGATTGAGCGTTATTCTCAATTATGCAGATTTTCCACCGACTCAATGAGTTCGCGTTCCAACTCAATCCATCCCACTATTTTTGAAATCCGTACTAGCAACATCTCGAAATATATCTTATGCACCAAACGATCATCTCAACTGATACTACCTCAGCTATGCGACTTACCCAAATATCAACTTTGCTTAGATCAGCTCAGCCAAACACCTTTTCCTTAATCTCAATACCTCGCTGGGTGAACATCTATATTGAGGTTCGTGTTATCCACGAAGATCTCGCCGCCACGCCAAAGGGATAGTGTCACCACGATTTCAACGTGGACACACTCCCCATAATTCCTAGGTTGCGTATGGAATAGTTCTTTGCGCTACTTCCACTGCCTCGAAGCATAGGATATCACCTTTGCCTTCTGAACGAGCACGCTTCCCAGACTAAGTTCTGATGCATCTTGTAAATCTGAGGCACATCTGTCCCTTCCAGTATTCGCAAGGATTTGATCTGAATGAGCCGCTGCTTTAACTTTACGAGCTAGTTTCACAGTCGTCAATTCATATGAATGTTATTCCCTTCCAGGGCACGATGAGTCAGAGGTGATGCCATCGATAAAAATCTGCGACTATGAATCTCATCAGTTGACTAGGCTACTTCCACCATCGCTTCGATCTTCTGGCTGCATCTTCAGCTGAAGACTATCCCAAGGGTCTCTCAAATCCAACACTCAGTCAATAAGCCAAATCTCCAACACAATACTCACATCCGCCCTCGACATATTCCCAAATACGCCGCCTCAAGGGTCGTTCTATGGGTCTACCATATTCATATCCGATTCAGCAGTCAAGTCGCTAGGGTCAGCTGTCCCGAAGCTACGCTCGATAATTATAATCATCACGATGGACAGTTACTATGAACCATGCTATATCTCATCTGCAAATCCGAGCCATAATCCAACCATTCTTCGGAGCAAACTTCCGAATCCGAGCACTTTCATGCACTACCTCTGTTGATCTGTCAACCAAAGGCCGCTTAACCACCTAGAGTCTTGCTATCTATCCAAGCCAACAATTCAAGAACTACGCTCGTTGAAACCGTCTTCCATTAATCCGTCGTTCTGCCCTGATTCCATCAAATTTTCTGAACTGCCATGTTCGACTTCTCGCACTACGACTTGCAATGATTCTCGAAACTCAAGACTTGCTCAAACTCCTATCCGTTTGCCGCATCCCACAATGCACGTCCAACTTGCTTAAACAGCACAGTGATTTATTTTGACGTTGCTCCCCCCATTTAGCTATCTTTAAAAGTTCGTCCGCCACAATCTGTGCCTTTAGTGCTACCTCAATCCGTTCACGTCTTCCCAGAGAATCTGTCCACCATTGTTACACCATTTTGCCCAAAATTCCTTTTCTGCTAAACCTGAGTCAAACTTCTTGAGCAGTAATATCCAAAATCCTTCAAGTTTGTGTGAATCCATCGTATTGTTCCTCTAAGCCAAGATCGTGTTTCATTACTCAACCAACAGCTCAAATGTGTTCCCCAAAATCGTAGTCCGTGCTCGCTTGCTCAACTCAATATTCGTTTGCTCTATTTTCATTCTTCCCAACTCAACCGACGTGCACCAACCAACTTATATTTCTGTTATTCGAGTTCGTTCAGATACTTCCCATTAATGTCTATCCAAAATATTTCAATGCCTTGCTAACTATGTGGTATCCCATATACCACTCTGAATTAAGTCGCTACTCGCATTATGATTCCTTTGCACTAATCCAAGATCCGTTCGAACCATCCCTTATGTGTGATCCTGCCTTTCAAAACACAGGTCTAACACAAAACTCAGCCAAGGCCTGAATCATCCAATTATTTCCATCAATCTCATGATGCAACTCGTGCTATATTCCATTCTCAATGCTTTCAGCTATTTTTACCGTCTGATACTTTCACAACACGAGCAATCGTGCAACGATTGTCTTCCAAGTAGTCCAACCCAATACTCAATAGTTCCACACATTTGTTGTACGAGCAACTCGTGCAAACTTATCCTGATATTCCAGAGCCAAACTCAAACATGCTCAACCGGTGCTCTGATACCAATTTGTCATGCCCCAATCTCCTGTAAGCACAATAGTCTCCGCTGAACGTGAATCACCACGTTGTAGCCCTCCCGCAGGACCATCGTTCTCATCGGGACGTGATGCCGTACGAGCCTGGAGTTGCGCTCGTACAAGGCGATGTTGTCAAACACCAAAGTTATCATCGAAACGATCAAGTTGCAGCGGAAGTCAAGTATTGTGTACCAAGCACACATCAGAGTATACGCAGCGAAGCTCACGATAGGGTCCAAATGAAATACCCCGAAGGTAATGCCACGAAGGCTCTGCCACAAAGGCGATGAAACACTCTTGCTCTTTTCTCTAGCCCACAAAGGTACTTACAGTTTATACATCATGTCTCGTATATCCAAGCAGTGCCACTACGCCTGCGTACCTAAAATATTGCCCACAAACGTGGGTCAGTACACAGCCGTACTGGTGAGCTGGGTAACCCACTAGTCTAAGCCGACACTAAGTAAAATAGTGAATGCAAACAGTTATATGGTGATCTTTCTAGTTGAATCCTAGATTCATTTCATGGCATAGGAATAACATGTTAAGGAAAGCCGTAAAGCAGTTTAAGCATGCAAGCATTCAACTCAAACCAATCGACAAGCAAATATATATCCAACCCGAAGGAAACTAGCATGCAACCCGTCCTACTCAATGCCATCGTTTGCACGATAACATATCGAACCATTCCTAAGCCTCAAATATCCATCCTCAACCAAAATTTATATCCCAAATCTCATAGTGCACACTCTTACCGAGGCAAGGTGGCCGTGCCTACACGAAGCACAAACCAACCAAGGTGAAGCAAACCAACTCTTATCTATATGAAGTCACTGGCCAAGCCATAAAGGACATTGATCGGACTGATCAAATACGGTTTTATTCAAAACAGCGCTAAGTAGCTAACCCACCTGGATCGCATCCAACCGTCGGCACCGTGCCCAAGGCACATTACCAAATTGTCTCCTCCATGGCCGAACGGTCCCGGTGCCCCGGAGCCTTTCCGTTCGAGGAGACAAAACCCCGTGCAACACAGGTTGTCCGTGACATGCAGACACCAAGTAGGTATGACGAGAGGATCGATCATTCTCGCCCCACCAAGCGATCCTAGACTCGTTCAACCAATAATCCAACCAAAACATCCATAACCATTCTTCCAACATATTGCCCAAGGCACCAAATCCAAGTTATTCCCATAGGCACAATGCCTCTTCTCAACACAGTGTTTCCAATGGCGCAATACCCTTGCTCAAAGCAAACCCATGGCACAAAGCCCCAATAGTGTCATAATGCCCTCGCCGATGCAGTTGTTCGGTTTTGAACCACAACTGCTCGCTTTGCAAGACAAAGCGACCAAGTGATACTCGTGTACGGATACACGCTCGCTCGCCCAAATTTCCGATATTTCTAACGCCTTAATGTATCATTCCAACGGTCCAAGCATAATCCCAATTATCCAACCGACTGCCTCAAATATAATAATCCAACTCGAGTTCCAACTATCCAACGCGTAAATCATATCAAGCCACAATCCTACCAAGCAAACGATGTACACTCTATGCACGCCTCAGTGTAGTGATTCCCAATGTTTTAGCCCAAGTGTTCAAGCCTTTTACGTATTTTCTATATTATTAGGCATGAAGGAGTAGAGGAGAAGGGAAAGAGCCCACTCATAATGTTGATCCCGTTAAGCATCATGTCCTGTCGATACGGTCAATCCCTTGAACCCGTGGTCCGATGCAAGCGCGATCTACTCAACTGGTATGACCGTGCGAGCAGGCCGTGCTCTACAAATCATCCGACCGATCGGTGTAAACCCTCTCAATTTTATTCTGTAGATAGTTAGAGTGGGCCAAAAAAATTTTAGATAGAATATATTGAGGTTTAGAGTAGGGAATATTTACCTGGAATTTTAATACAATTAATTTAAACATTGAGACACCCTATCTTTGTCTATTTATTCGGAACCCATTATCAGCCCATTAATTCCGTACAAATATTGTACACTCGACTCAACTCGCCAAATTAGGCACTGGACTTTTCTGACTGTTAAAATCAACTTTCGTGCGCTCTAAATTAATTGCGCAACATTCCAAAAATCGTAAACCGTATTTTATTCTGTGTCGGACACCTGTGTCGTTACCCTCGATTTTGGGGTACCAACTTAATCCGTTGAGCCGGACCAACTAAAGGGTCCAAGACCGACTCTAAGCTCCCACTATTTTTGGCCTTTGCGCCGTTTCCAGATTTTGACCCCGTGGGCCCCAATTAAATTAAATTCGCGGGACGCGTTATCGTTAATTAAATCAGGATTTACCAACTCTGTAAATTCTATTTTAATATTAAATTAATCCCAATGCCCTTCAAATTTGACCAGCGCCTGACGCGCAATGCCCCCTCACTATGACATTTTTAAATATAATTTTCTCCGCAATTTTTGCGTCATTTTATGTGTCCATGCAAATTCTCGAATTTACGGGGGCTTATTTGCAAATATTAAATTGTTGGAATCCTATTGGTCATAATTAATTGAGAGGGTCCCAAAATAGGGTCCCAATCTCAATTCCCTCATTCCCTCATGGAGAAACCCCATTCTCTCCATATTAAATCCTATCCATCCGTTCTACATGGAAGGATCCCAACCCTCCATTCTCACCCACACACTCCCCTATAAAGTGGCTCTTACACCCCTCCCTCAATTAAAACCTACCGGCCCTAATCCCAAAATCTCTCTCTCTCTCTCTCACTCTCTCTTCCCTTCACATTTCCAGCCGACCACACAGGCTACCCCTCCATTTTTTTCTTCTTCTCCTTTCTCTTCATTCCTCCTTATACATTCTTCAGCACCCCGACAGACACCCCCTACTCTGGCCATCTACGACTCCTGCCACCACCGGCCTCCAAATCTCCGGCAACTTTTCTTTTCCTCACCACATCAACGACCCGCATCTCCACCGATTGTATACATGGAGCAGCAGTAACTGCTGACTACGTGCGACATCACGCGGAGGACGACAGCAGCTTGCACCATCCCTCCATGGCGGTCACGTTGGGTCGAGGTCGAGACGAACCTGACGACCTTGTGCACCGCCCTCGACTCCGGCCAGTGCAACATCCCCGACCCCGCCTGCTGCCGTCAGCTTCGCACCACTCCGGCGGTGCACCACCGCATCCGTGCAACTCCGGCCTGCACAGTTTTCCCCCCAGCGGCTCCGGCCGACTCCCCCCAATCCGATCTCTTCCCTGCCCAGCCACCATCTTCTTCATCTATGCTCCAGCCAGCTGCTCCTCCCTCATCTCCGAGGAGGATATCCCCATCCGCCATTACCCCATCGGCCGGCACCGTCATCGCGCCGAGGTGAACCCATCTCTCTCCCTCTCTATAAACTTGTATATATTTTGCTATGTACTGTTAGTTTTAGGGTTGATAATGTTGATTTAGGATTAATGATGTTAAGACTAATGATGGTTAAGGATAATGTTGATCAAGGCTAATGATGTTAAGGCTAATGATAATTAAGGTTAATGTTGTTTAAGGCTAATGATGATTAAGGTTAATGTTGATTAAGGTGAATAAAGATTAAGGTGAACGTGGATTATAATGACATGAGATTAGGGTCTAATATAGATTTGGGTTTATGATTAAGGTTTGCAAGTGAGTTTAGTAATTTGTTTATAACTAAATGATCTGGATATTACGCATGGTTAAAAGATCGCTAAAACAATTAAGGGAGGTTTTAAAATGAGTCGAACAAGGACATGGAATATATATGCATGATGGACGGATTTGAGGCATAAATAATGAATGGGAATTTAAATCGCCAAACGAGATTTTCAGTTGTCGTCCTAATTAAATGCAAATTGATTATTGTGGGAATAGATTTAATTTATTGAGTGATAAAATTCTGATAATTGAACATTGGTGAACACTAGGAAGCACGTATTTGATTGTGAACTAGTGTGTTGTATAAAACCATTGATCGGTGATTCAGGGACTGGAAATTAATGAAGGGACAAATTAGAGTGGTACTTTGTGATTGGGTAACAATGATATAAACGAAAGGATAAAAAAAAATCATGAACTATGTTTTGAGGATAGCTTGATGATATGGTAATGATGACTAGTTGTTTTGACTATCGTACCGACAGTAAACTGTGGTCAACCCCCCTAGTATCTTGTCCCTGTGAGTCGTAGCTGAGACTGAGTTTAGGAGTAGATGTGTGTCACATCCCTGCTTGGCGTAGAATAGATTATTGATTCTTGGTTTGTATCTATCTCTAGGTACTGCGGGACCTGAGGACTTGGACGTGGTACCGGACCCCCGTCATCAGCAGCCGCACGCAGGCAAGTGTATCTTGCCACCCTGTATTTAGTTTACAGATACTTGTTGTTCTTTATGTACATTGTGCACATAGTTATGTCGACGTTCGGTACTTCACGTCCGGTTCACAACCGGGTGAAGACATACGTCGTAGCGTCCTAGGAAGATTGTTGGATGTTTCGTAGTTTCTCGATATACGTACCTGAGTTTATCGATACCCCCAGGACACTCATACACTGTGATCGTGCCAGATTCTTGTATCCTGATACTGACATCATGACCAGAGACTGGGACGACCTTAGGGTTACTGTGATCGTGCCAGATTCCTGTATCCTGATACTGACATCATGACCAGAGACTGGGACGACCTTAGGATCGCGTCTGTGGAGTTATTCCTTGTGTCGAGACTATTAGAGGTTCAGGTTCAACGCACAATCGTTGACCGCTTGGGAAGGGAAAGACAGTTACTAGACGTTTGGGCTACTCTGCACGCGCTTATATATATGTAGTATTTTCTAGAGATACCTGTTTCTAGTGTAACTGTTTCACCCGTGTGTCTCTGTGCTCGGAGCTACGGTACGACCCGTGTGTCTCTGTGTTCGGAGCTGCAGTTTTATTTTGGACAGCCCACGCGTCGAACATTGTCTTTAAACTGTGTCACACTAGTTGGTTATGATAGAGTACCCTGTCGTGCACTTGTACTTTCTGTTTACTTGGCATGCTATATTTCTGTACCTTGTTACGTCCCTCTGAGGACCTGGTTCCCTGCCAGTTTTGCAGCATAGACGATTACGGAGCACTTGGAGATACCGATGGAGTGGCATATCTTGCGGGCATGGTACCAGGTACTCACATTATATCTACCGGTATTATGGTTATTTATATTGATTATTCATCTGCTGTTGTAGCCTAGTTTTATAGACTCATACTTCTTCTCGAGTCTATTCGAGTTAGTGTGTTATTGGGCGGCCGACCTTAGCACATATAGCTCTTTCTTGTTTACTGTCGTACATTGTGGATTGAGACATAGAGGTTTACATTTATGGAATATCTAGATAGTGCCCTTTATTTTACAGCTTATACGTATTCGAGTCAGACCAGAGTCTGGTCGAATGCGTAGCTGGCGTATCACGTATTCCTGGTCCTACGTATTTTGGGACTGGGGCGTGACATGTTTTTGTGGTGGTCCATGCAGGTCCGATTTAAATCGTCTTGGTCACCTGACTGTGCCAAGCGAGCCTGCAAATTAGGAATAGATGTTATGATTGTTGAATAGGATCTCAATCCATAATCGATTTTAAAACTCTTTGTATGTGATTATCGCCCTTGGACTTCCACTTTGCATTCGTTCAATCTTCGTCAACATCGCTATCCTTGTTTCTCGTCCCCTATTGTTCGAGGAGACGCATACTTGTGACTGATGACTTCCCTCCAGAAGAAGCTCGAAGACCAGACGACAGGAGACAGAATTCGTGTACCTTTCTTGGAGAAGAGTGCTACCTTATCAGGACAGATTGATAGGATCTTTGGATTGTAGAACTAGAGTAGAAGTCTGGCAAGAGAGTTGGACCTAGTAGTACCCTACCCGTGCTTGAGATAGCAGTGATCTTGGAAGTACTGAGAGCTGGAAGGATTGTTGATCATGACCTAGAATGATTTATGTGAATGCATAGCCTAATGATAGAAACTAGTGGTTGTATATGATAGCAATATCAGGAATGATATTATGGACTAGAGGAGATAAAATTTCAAGCTCTCACTTGGATGATGATGATCTAATAACAGAAATTTTAGTAGGTGCTTGGGTGACATTATTATTATAATTGCACTATGTGACTTGGACAGATAAATAACGAAAAGAAGGATTTTGAGGAATAGAAATTGATGGAAAACTTTGAGGAGAAGAGAATTATACATTAGGCAAGGAATTTTTTTCCTTTGAGAATTGATGTGGAAACAGGACGGGAGAAATTATTTTGAGGTTTAGTCTAGACTATGACCTTATCCTAGACATGGATTGATTGAGCCAATATCACTCGACGCGAGATTGTCGAAGTGATTACATTATTTGTGACTACCAGATTACCCTGAGCTTGAGATACTTCAGGGAGCCCGGAAGCATGGTGCCCCTCTACCTTAGAGACACACATTACAGAAGGTAAACCAGTGTACCCCGTATTATATCAGGGCTTGAGGATGTGTTTCTAGAAAAAATTTCGGGCCTGCCACATGATAGAAAGAGTTGTTACAGAGTTGTCTCCAAGAGCCGAGACAGTTATTTTCTCGTCTTCAGACTAGCACCAATAGAGTTGGTTGAGTTGAAGGTCCATCGGGGAGGATCTCTTAGACAAGGGTTTCGGTCGGGCTAGTATTTTTTTTCATGAGAAGCAACCATCTTGTTGTACCAAAGAAGGACGGGACGGTACGTTGCATAACGATTACAGGGCATTAAATGCCGTAGCAATAAAAAAGCAAGTACCCCTGACACGCATCGAAGATTAATTTGAATCAGCTAAGTGGCGCATATATATTTTGAAGATCGATCTCAGATCCAGTTATCATCAGATCAAGGTACGGAGAGAGGACATCCCAAAGACAGCCTTTTGGACGAAGTATGGCCACTATGAGTTTTTTTTTGTTATGCCGTTTGGTTTAACCAACGCGCCAGCAGTATTTATGTGTATGATGAATAATGTCTTCCACCAGTACTTAGATAAGTTCGTGGTGGTATTTATAGACGATATCTTGATATATTCCAAGAGCCAGGAGGAGCATGAGAGACATCTCAGGATTGTGTTGGAGACGCTGAGACATGAGAGGCTGTACGCCAAACTCAGCAAATGTGAGTTCTGCTTGGATAGAGTGCCATTTCTGGGACACATAATCACCGAAGATAGACTATCAGTTGACCCGGAGAAGATAGCTGCAGTAGAGACCTGGCCTACCCCTACATCAGTTACGGAGGTTAGGAGCTCCTCGGACTTACCGGATATTATCGGGGGTTTGTGGAAAACTTTTCGAGGATAGCTGCGCCTATGACGCGACTGACGCATAAAGGCGAAGAGTTTATCTGGACCAATGAGTGTCAGACGGCTTTCGATGAGCTAAAGAAGCGTCTGACATCAGCACCGATTTTTGACACTACCTTCAGGATCAGGAGGATTTATAGTGTACAGTGATGCGTCAGGGAGCGGATTGGGATGGGTACTGATGCAACACGGCAAGGTGATAGCCTACGCATCGAGACAGTTGAGAGTTCATGAAAAGAACTATCCGACGCACGACTTGGAGTTAGCTGCGGTGATATTTGCACTAAAGCTATGGAGACACTACCCTTATAGAGAGCGTGTTGGGATTTAAAAGGAACACAAAGGTCTGAGGTATGCCTACACACAGAAGGAACTCAACATGAGACAAAGGCATTGGCTAGAATTTATGACAGCTTATAATATCGAGTTGCAGTACTACCCTGGCAAGACGAATATAATAGTAGATGCCTTGAGCAGGAAGCCTATGGCTTATTTTTACGACTCATCGCCAGTTGTTAGAGGATTTTCAGAAACTCAGGATTGAGAATGTATTGCCAGGCATGGATGGACAGATGGTCAGTCTCGAGGTTCAGTCTACATTGATTGAGAGGGTCAAGGCAGCCTTGCCTACAGATACGAGATTTAGACGATTGCGAGACAGGATAGAGGCCGACATGCAAACAGAACTCAGGATTCATGGAGACGGAACGATAAGGTAAGGAGATCGCCTATACGTTCCGAGTGGCGAGCTACGCCAATAGTTGATGACCGAGACTCATAGCTCGATTTATTCTATTCATTCTGGGGGTACGAAGATGTACCAAGACTTGAAGCAACAATTCTAGTAACATGGGGTGAAGAGAGAAATTGCAAGATTTGTGGTGAAGTGTTTAGTTTGTCAGCAAGTCAAGGCTGAACATCAGAGGACTGCAGGATTATTGCAGCCACTTACCATGGACTTCGTCACAGGATTTCCGCGAAGCCCTAGCGGGAAGGATGCAGTTTGGGTTGTCGTAGACAGACTCACCAAGTCTGCACATTTCTTGCCCTTCAGAGTTGGGCAATCCACAGGGATACTAGCTGACATGTATATGAGGCAGATAGTACGATTACATGGAGTGCCGTCAGCATCGAATCGGATCATGATTCCAGATTCACATCACAATTTTTGGCAGAGTATAC